>CAJQUW010000428.1:0-10939 GCA_907163375.1 Prostheceraeus crozeri | reverse complement strand
TATATACCGTATTATCGCGCTTTTAGGTACATGTGCTTATAAGCGAAAAAAGCTTGTTTTCACTGTGATGCAGATGTGCATTTTGTTCGCTTATAAGCACATGTGCTAATATCCGGATATAGGCACACCCTATTTACACAAGTCAAGGCACTACTGCTACAAGGGATGGGCTCCGCCCCTTAGATACCAATAACTTTCTTCTTCGCTAATTAAAAGCAGCGTTTTGCTAGCAACTATTCGGAGTGGTAGTGACTCCGTGCCAATGGCAATTCTCCTATCAATAAAGTTGCTTGCGATCATATTTCAGTCTGAAAGCTTGGTGCGAGATGAGTAGACGCAGGTAGACGCAATGGTGGGAATGTCTCAGCCACAGCAAAAGTACATAATGTCAACCGAAGACAAGTACAAGATTGGAGGGAAAAGGCATGCAGCAGTCAAAGTCATCATGATTTTATCAGTCGTAAACGAAGGCGGCTGCCTTACAAATTGAAAGCTGTTTACCCTGAGCTTGAATCAGAAATGGTTGAATACATCAAACATCTTCGAAACCAAGGGATGGCTGTTCATGGCAATACAATCCGTTCTGAAGCGAAGAGACGATTCTCAGTGACCTATCCGACAAAGGACCCGTCCAAATGTCGGTGCATCATATGGCTGGTTGAAGCGGTTTATGAGACGAAACAATCTTGTAGAGTGACGTGCTACATCTGTCGGACAAAAGATCCCCGAAAATGCCCAAGAATTAGCACGCAATTGGTTGAAGGACATAAAAGAAATCCGTGAGAAGTGTCATATTGTGGGTAACATGGATGAAACCCCGATGTGGTTTGATTTACCAAGCAACACTTCCATCGATTTCAAAGGAGTCAAGACAATTCGAAGTCGCACCACCGGCAAAGAAAAGCTGCGGTACACGGTTGTGTTGACTGTGCTATCTACTGGACACAAATTGCCACCGATCATTATATTCCGAGGACTGAAAACCCTCCACGTGGCAATTTTGGTGATATTGTCTCAGCATCAAAAGGTGGCAGCATGACAAACGAGTTCATGAAGAGTGAGTATCTTCAAAAAGTCTGGAAAGCACGCCCAGGATCGATCTTCAAGCCATCATGTGTGCTTACACTGGACACAGCGCGATGTCATACGCACGAAGATGTGAAAGCAGAATTCGAAAAGGAGAAAACGCGTTTGGCTTATATTCCAGGAGGAATGACGCCTTTGTTGCAACCATTGGATAGTCATTTGAATAAACCATTCAAGGATGCCATGCGAAGAAGGTAGGAAGAATGACTTTTGAACGGTGACCGAGAATATACACGAACCGGCAAGCGCAAAGGTGCGAGTTACGAGATGGTAGCACAACGGGTTTCAGAGGCATGGCGTGAAATGTCCCGCGACATCATAAATCGCTCATTCATTGAAACAGGTATCCATGATTGTGATGGCGATGAAGTTCTTCACTCAAAGTTGCAATCTCTTCTTGCTGGAACAGACCCCAGTGAAGTGGACAATGACGTGGAGGACAGTGAAGCATCTGACTTGGAGAACTATGCAGGTGAATCCGACAGCGACAATGAAAAGAGTGGTGAAGAAAGTAGTGACAATGATAGTGATATTGACTGTGAAATCATTGACAAATAGGTTTGCTAAGTAAAGTTCTGTTTTCATCAGCATTTTCGAAACGTTCCGTTAGATTAGATTGCCATCTTGTTTGTGTGACACAATAGACAACTGCTTCACCCTCTTATATTTCGCTTTATGTTACAATTATTGCGGTGACATAACCATAAGCAACAATGTTGGGCTATTTGATCAAAGAACACGTTCAAAATTGGCTTATAAATTATTATGCAACTAATGGACTATTTCTTGTAAATTATTACATTAAAGGAAATGAAACGCTAAGATAAACATGAATCAATAGCGCTACTTTTAGGTCATACATTACCCTAGTGGCTGTATGTACTCGAGTCATTGCGATGAATGTTGCAATTAGTAAAAAAACACAGCAATTTCCCACTGATGCATTTTTTCCCGCTTATAAGCACATGTGCTTATATCCGGATATAAGCACACCTCCGCTTATAAGCACATGTGCTTAAAAGCGCGATAATACGGTAGAAGGATTTTGCGAAGAATTAATCGGAAAAATCATCAAGTCATCCAATATTCATCGATATTCTGAGCACTGCCCTTTCGTTTTCAAAGCAAGAGACAAGGCAGCAAGCACTAGGCATTAAAGCAAGGCAACTATTCAGTTTGATCTCATAAAATACCCTCCATCAAAGAATGCATAGTTGAAACACACATGTTTCGTAGAGAATGCCCCTCTAATTTCTCTCAAAAGATTTACAGCTTCAGGGATATCGAACATTGCTGGCTTGCTATTAATTGGTGACATTTCATTCAAGACAAAAATCACATTTTTATATTTCAAGAGTGAAGAACAACAAGCACCACTGGTGTCATCTCGATTATGAGGATTCACATTTAAAAATCAGTCTTTGCATGCAAGCGTTCTGATCATCTGTGATTGACTGCATGATATTTTATCAAAAACATTTCTCAGACTGAATCCAGAAAACTTTAATAAAGAAATTGTTTCTGTTTTCTTGTCACTCTCTGCGAGTTTGTGTATGTAGATGAAATAATTTGGTCCACTCATTTGACGTATATCCAGCCAAACCACTTCTCAAGATAATCCGACTGCACTTTTCCGAGTATTGGTCATTCGTCTCAGAAGATTCTCCATCACAGGTCGGATCGCTCCACATCTATTTAAACCTCCTCAGAAGTGGCTGATCAGGTTGGGAATGCCTTTTGTGTCCATCATCATTGTTTTCATGAAAGTAAATACAAAGAAGGATCTCAATATAGCTTACTTTTCTGTCCTGATCCCGTTTCTGTTCCCTTTTTAGGACATTCATAGTGTAGAAATTGGCGGCTTCCCTTTTCCTCTCGAAACTGTCTCTTACCATGCTCAATGCAATGGGTGGATCCATTGTTAATCTTCCGTTCGTGACTTCGGTTTCACCAGTCAGTCTTTTCCAAGTATAAAATAATTGAATCCGATCTCGAATTTCTATTACTGACTGGTCACACAGGAATTATGCTAGAATCATCAGATTGACAACTTTGGAAAACTTGGGATGGGTGATGTGCACTTGCTGAACTGGATTTCTTCTGTGATAGATGCGATCATTCGCAGATTTTTCGACAGTCAATGATGCGACAACACTGAAGAAAAGATTTCAACTCATGATGGCCATATTTAGTCCGTGATCCTTTTGAGATATCACAAATCTAGATGGAATATGGTTTCCTTGTACATTCTAGACAAAATTGTCATCAGAAGATATTTGATCTCTCCCGAATGTGTTTCTGTTGCCAGGACTTGCACTCGAAAACGTGGCCATATCGGATCGCGACTTTGAATTTCATTGATGAAGCATCCAGACTGATTCAGGAATTATGATGGCACTGTCCTTTAAATTACTCTTAATCACTTTTTTCAATTTTTCTTCTTTGCTTGATAATGATTTATGCCCTTCGCGGTGGCATTGAAGTCCGGTTCATGGAAGTGAAGTTTACTCACTACGGAATGTTTAGTTGGGATATGGCACTTTCTAGTAATTAACATTTTCAGTAGAATTAATGTATGAAGAATTTATTGATGCTGCATTATCATTCCATTTCGGTTGACAACCAAAAGCGGTATGTACATGGATGTTTGGTATTCTGCAGCGAAATGAATCGCACAGAGACTCATTTCAAATTGTCACTTATCACTTCAATTAGCTACTAAATTTTGATCTTTGTAACACAAACATTGTTGGCCTGATCATGTCGAATATGATTTCATAACTTTTGCTCACCTATCGTCTGGGGAGAAATTTAAGAATCTATGAATATTCCATAGAATCAGTATTACAATGACTCCGTGAGCATGTTAATCGGACAACAAATGTGTATGTAACATTCTTTCCAATTTAAAAAACAGCGTATAGATATTCGTGTGAGGAGCTGCAATGGTATTAGTGCGAGCATAGTTGAGAGACAGCAATGACCATCAGCCTCGCTGCTAGGGCCAGTCTTTGTCTTTCATAGTCTTGGCTGTCCTCTCAGCAATCTCGCAGTTATACTATTTCTGTTGTACATCATTGCCGGTCCGATATCTAGACATGATTTCAATTGAAAAAATTCGGACAGCAATGATATCATTGTTGTCTGTTTCTTAGATAATAGAAGTCAATAGAAAAGAGTCCGGCCAGCAATGATGTTATTCATTGGTGCCCGCCTTGTAGATAGAATCTTGATACATTTGCTGAATCACCATCGATTAAAAACCATAGTTCTGTATAACTCACATAACAATGTAAATTAGCGGTCCTCTTGAAAGAATGGCCATAAAAGAAAAAAAAAAAAAAATATAAAATAAAAAAAAAAAAATGATAATGCTTCAAGCTACGCGCGTCAGCAGTATATCGTGCTTTTAAATCGGACCGCAATCATCTGCTGTCCGAATTCAAAATATGCTCGTAGTTGCAATTGTAACGGTAAAATCAATTGCGGGTTCAGGAGTGTACTCACAATCGAAGTGCAACACACAGATGCTTATA
Source organism: Prostheceraeus crozeri (assembly GCA_907163375.1). Classification (NCBI taxonomy): domain Eukaryota; kingdom Metazoa; phylum Platyhelminthes; order Polycladida; family Euryleptidae; genus Prostheceraeus; species Prostheceraeus crozeri. The sequence continues at coordinate 6,317 of CAJQUW010000428.1, read as the reverse complement.
TACAATGGCAGACAGTACACTAACAAGAGGCCTCTTGAATGCTTAAGTTGTAAGTTGAATCTATCAAATGAAATAGATTTCCATTGTTGAAAAAATTGATGACTTCAGTGTATGCTTAGCAATTGAATGTATTTGACCAAGGCCATTTTCTAATACCTGTTGAATAATTTATTGTCTCAGGATTTCAAGAGATTTTTGCTACTAGTCACCAGTCCAGCAGAAAGTAAAATCCTTTAAGTAGAAGTGACTTAATATGATCATATGAAGATGACAGGATTGTAAAGACCTTCAAAATGTCGAAAAGCGTCAGTTTGAAAATGAAATTTTCGCGCACAGTAAGGATATCAAATTTCAAATCTTTTTGAACTCGTCTGAAGGGACTCGAGAGCTCAATGTAATGAGACACATTAGACCATATGTATATTCTGTGCGGTCAGCTCTGCCAAATCACAAAGCGCCATCTGAAAACCTCCACATCAAATTTGGTGTGAATTGTCACAATTCTCATTAGGCTGCTTGGTTTCTGTGTGCCAACTGGAAGCTGAATATTAAAGAAAGCATGAAATTGCTTCTCATGGCTTTTACATCCACTTATCTACTAACAGGATTTCCGGACCCGCTAACAGCCTCCAAACGAAAGCCGAACACTTGGCCATTCTTGACCGGCATCTCACTCGCAGCATTGTTGAACCAAAACACATCAGAAACGTCTTACGTTTCACCAGCTTCATCTTGAGCTTCCTATATTGTTGCTTGAAATAAATAGCTTTAATATAAGGTCGCATCTAAAGAAGCTTTCTATACACAGAGTGACAGAAATGTTCTATGACAACGTTGTTAGAACAAGCTATTTTATGCATAGACGGCGATTGAGAAAAGAATTCCTTATGTTCGCTGACATCGTAGTGCTACGGAATGGCGTTGCTGAGTGTGAGTGCAAATAGTGGCGGTTTTTGAAAGTTCAAAAATATGTCATTAACGACGCCTTCTCTCTTAGTTAGAACATTGTGCATGTGCTGCTACTGTTTTCAGTTGCTTATAACAATTGAAGAGGAATGTCATGTTTATGCAAAACTTATTTACTTGAATAGCGTGAGATTACTGATGTTAGCCTTAGATGTGAGAAGTTTAACGTGACGAAAGTAATTGATAGCATCAAGAATCAATGCTGTTCCTTATCGTCATGAGCATCGGTGAATACTGTCAATATCAGTGTAAAACATCTGGTTGGAAGCGCAATACGGCCTCCATTGCTCCTGTAATTGAACTGAAAATAAACAGCCACAAGCATCATGGCAAAAGTATGTCCCCTAAGATTAATGTCTTAGATATCTTAAATGCCTTAGCCCGCAGGGTGAGGGAATCGAGCGAATGCAAATGCTATGATGAAGCAATCTCATGCACGAGTTGCGCAGAGAATTATATTTGGTGACGTGCTATGATGATAAAGGACAGATTATGACTATCAAGTGACTAACACGTCACAATTGTGACCGCCGACATTAAGGCAAGTAGCGGGGATCGATTGTCCACCAAAGCATCTTAAACCATGTCGTGAATGCAATTAACAACAATGAAATTAAATAAACGATAGATCAAATTGCCATGCAAAAGATGTGCGGCTGTAGGATTCGAACCTACGACCAAGGTTATCCAGACCTGTGCTCTAACCAACCTGAGCTACGAGCCACTGACGCGACTCTGGCAATGGCAGGATCAAACCCTCACCACCACAACATCCTTTGTCAAGGCAATAATAATCCAATGAATAAATAACCGTCACAATTGTAACACCGACAATTAAGGCAATAGCCGGGATCGATTTCCACCAAAGCATCTTTAAACCATGTCGTAAATGCAATTAACAACAATGAATTAAATAAACGATAGTATCAAAGTGCCATGCAAATAGATGTGCTGCTGTAGATAGCGAACCTAGCACCAAGGTTAACTAGACCTGCGCCTCCTAACCAACGGACTTACGAGCCACTTACCACTCCAGTCATTTTGCAGGATCAACCCTCACCACCACTCATCATTGTCAAGGCAATAATAATCAATGAAGTAAGTATAACACTCCACAATTTGACGCCGAATCATGTATGCAAGTAGCGGGATCGATTGTCCCACCAAAGCATCACTTAAACACTGTCGTGAAGTGCAATTAACAATCATGAAATGTAAAATAAACGATAGAGCACAAAATTGGCCAGGCAAACGAGTTGCGGCGTAGATTCGAACACTACACCAAGTTAACTAAACCTGCGCTCTAACCAACTGAGCTACCAGCCACTTACGCGACTCCTGTCCAATTGGCAGGATCAGAACTTACCACCACCCACTTCATTTGTCAAGGCCATAATAATCAATGAATAAATAACACGTCACAATGTGACTCGCCGACTATTAAGGCAAGTAGCGGGATACGATTGTCACCAAAGTCATCTTAAACCATTCGTTGAATGCAATTAACAACAATGACATTTAGATAAACGATAGATCAAATTTGGCCATGCAAAAGATGTGCGCTGGTAGATTCGAACCTACGACCAAGGTAACTAGACCTCGCTCTAACCAACTGAGCTACGAGCCACGTACGCGAACTCGTCAATTGGCTGGATCAGATACCCTCAACCACCACACCATCAGTTTTTCAAGGCAATAAGTAATCAATGAATAATAACCACGTCACAATTGTTGAACCAGCCGACATTAAGGCAAGTAGCGGGGATCGATTGTCCACCAAAGCATCTTAAACCTGTCGTGAATGCAATTAACAACAATGAAATTAAATAATACGATAGATCAAATTGCCATGCAAAAGATGTGCGGCGGGTAGGATTCGAACCTACGACCAAGGTTAACTAGACCTGCGCTCTAACCAACTGAGCTAACGAGCCACTTACTGCGACACTGGCTATTGGCAGATCTAACCCTCACCCCTCAACATCTGTTGTCAAGGCAATAATAATCTATGGATAAATAACACGTCACAATTGTGACCGCCGACATTAAGGCAAGTAGCGGGGATCGATTGTCCACCAAAGCATCTTAAGCCATGTCGTGAATGCAATTAACAACAATGAAATTAAATAAACGATAGATCAAATTGCCGAATGCAAAAGATTGCGGCTGGTAGAATTCCGAACCTACGACCAAGGTTAAAACTAAGACCTGCGCGCTAACCAACTGAGCTACGAGCCACTTACGCGACTCTGTCAATTGGCAATGTAAACCCTCCACCACCACACATGCATTGTCAAGGCATAATAATCTCTGAATAAATAACACGTCACAATTGTGACCGCCGACATTAAGGCAAGTAGCGGGGATCGATTGTCCACCAAAGCATCTTAAACCATGTCGTTGAATGCAATTAACAACAATGAAATTTAAATAAAACATAGATCAAATTGCCATGCAAAAGATGTGCGCTGGTAGGATTCGAACCTACGACCAAGGTTAACTAGACCTGCGCTCGAAACCAACGTGACGACGAGCCCACTTTGCGACTCTGTCAATTGGCAGGGATCAAACCCTCAGCACCACACATCGATTGTCAAGGCAATAAAATAATCAATGAATAAATAACACGTCACAATTGTGACCGCCGACATTAAGGCAAGTAGCGGGGATCGATTGTCCACCAAAGCATCTTAAGCCATGTCGTGAATGCAATTAATAACAATGAAATTAAATAAACAATAGATCAAATTGCCATGCAAAAGAAGGTGCGGGCTGGTAGGATTCGAACCTACGACGCAAGGTTAAAACTAGACCTCGCTCTAACCATACTGAGCTACGAGCCACTACACGCGACACTGGTCCATTGGCAGGATCAAACATCCCACCACCCACAACATCAGTTGGTCAAGGCAATAAGAATCAATGAATGAAATAAACACGATCACAATTGTGACCGCCGACATTAAGGCAAGTAGCGGGGATCGATTGTCCACCAAAGCATCTTAAACCATGTCCCGTGAAATGCAATTAAACAACAATGAAATTAAGATATACGATAGATCAAATCTTGCCATGCAAATAGATGTGCGTCTGGTAGGATTCGAACCTACGACCAAGGTTAACTAGACCTGCGCTCTAACCAACTGAGCTACGAGCCACTTACGCGACTCTGTCAATTGGCAGATTCAAACCCTCACCACCACACAGCAGTGGTCAAGGCAATAATAATCAATGAACAAATAACAACACGGCACAAATTGTGACCGCCCGAACATGAAGGCAAGTAGCGGGGATCGATTGTCCACCAAAGCATCTTAAACCATGTCGTGAATGCAATTAACAACAATGAAATTAAATAAACGATAGATCAAATTGCCATGCAAAAGATGTGCGGCTGGTAGGATTCAAAACCTACGACCAAGGTTAACTAGACCTGCGCTCTAACCAACTGAGCTACGAGCCACGACTACGCGACTTCTGTCAGGTTGGCAGGAATCAAACCCTCACCTACCCACACCTCAGTTGTTCAAGGAATAATTAATCAATAATACTTATACAACACTCACAATTGTGACCCGCCCACCATTAAAGGCAAGTAGGCGGGATCGATTGCTCCACCAAAGCATCTTTAAACCATGTAGGTGAATGCCAGATAACAACAATGAAATTAAATATACGATTAGATCAAATTGCCATGCAAAAGATTGTCGGCTGGTAGGTTCCGAACCTACGACCAAGGTTAACTAGACCTGCGCTCTAACCAACTGAGCTACGAGCCACTTACGCGACTCTGTCAATTTGGCAATGACAAACCTCACCACCACACATCAGTTGTCAAGGCAATAATAATCAATAATAAATAACACGTCACAATTGTGACCGCCGTCATTAAGGCAAGTAGCGGGATCGATGGTCCACCCAGAAGCATCTTAAACCATGTCGTGAATGCAATTAACAACAATGAAATTAAATAAACGATAGATCAAATTGCCATCCAAAAGATGTGCGGCTGGTAGGATTCGAACCTACGACCAAGGTTAACTAGACCTGCGCTCTAACCAACTGAGCTACGGGCCACTTACGCGACTCTGTCAATTGGCAGAATCAAACCCTCACCACCCACACATCAGTGTCAAGGCAATAATAATCAATGAAATAAAATAACACGTCACATATTTGTGACCGCCGACATTAAGGCAAGTAGCGGGGTTCGATTGTCCACCAAAGCATCTTAAACCATGTCGTGAATGCAATTAACAACAATGAAATTAAATAAACGATAGATCAAATTGCCATGCAAAAGATGTGCGGCTGGTAGGATTCGAACCTACGACCAAGGTTAACTAGACCTCCTCGAACCAACTGAGCTACGACCACTACCGACTCTGTTCTGTCAATTGGCAGACAAACCCTCACCACCACACATCAGTTGTCAAGGCAATAATAATCAATGAATCAAATAACACGTCACAATTGTACCAGCCGAACTTAAGCAGTAGCGGGATCGATTGTCCACCAAACATCATAAACATGGCTGAATGCAATTAACAACAAGAAATTAAAATAAACGTGTTTTATTGATTCATTGATATTATTGCCTTGACAACTGATGGTGGTGTGAGGTTTGATCCTGCAATTGACAGGGCGCGTAGTGGCTCGTAATCGCTCATTTGTTAGAGCGCAGTCAGTTAACCTTGTCGTAGGTTCGAATCCGACCAGCCGCACATCTTTTGCATGGCAATTTGGAGCTAGCGTTAATTTAATTTCAATGTGTAATTGCATTCACGACATGGTTTTAGATGCGTTGTGGACAAATCCGATCCCCGCTACTGCCTTAATGTCGCGTCACAAGTGTGACGTGGATTTATCATTGATTATTATGCCTTGACAACTGATGTGTGTTGGGGTGAGGGTTTGATCCTGCCAATTGACAGAGTCGCGTAAGTGCTCGTAGCTCAGTTGTTAGAGCCAAGGTCGAGTTAACCGTTGGGCGTAGTTCGAATCCTACAAGCCGCACATCTTTTGCATGGCAATTTGATCTATCGTTAAGTTAATTTCATTGTTTAATTGCATTCACGACAGGTTTTAAGAGCTTTGGTGGACAATCGACCCCGCTACTTGCTTAATGTCGCGTCACAATTGTGACGTGTATATATTCATTGATGATTATTGCCTGAACAACGATGTGTGGTGGTGAGGGTTTGATCCTCCAATTGAACAGAGTCGCGTAATGGCTCGTACTCAGTTGGTTAGAGCGCAGTCTATTAACCTTGGTCGTAGGTTTCGAATCCTACCAGCCGCACATCTTTGCATGGCCATTTGAGCTATCTTTATTTAATTTCATTGTTAAA
>CAJQUW010000427.1:0-13962 GCA_907163375.1 Prostheceraeus crozeri | reverse complement strand
GAGGAAGAGGAGGTGATGGTCGAGGGCGAGAAGAGGAGGTGGTGGTCATGGTGAGGAGAGGAGGAGGTGTGGTAGAGGGCGAGAGTAGAGGAGTGTGGTGGTCGAGGGCGAGGAAGAGGAGGTGATGGTCGAGGGCGAGGAAGGAAGAGTTGGTGTGTAGGTTCGTGGGAGAGGAGAGGAGGTGAGGTCCGAGGGCGGGTTAGGAAGTGGGTAGTCAGGACGAGGAGGAGGTGGTGGAGGACGAGGGGAGGTGGGGTTCGAGGGCGAGGGCGAGGAGGGTGGGTGGTTCAGGGCGAGGAAGAGGAGGTGGTGCGTCGGGGGCGAGGGCGCGAGGAGGGTGGTGGTCGAGGGCGAGAGGAAAAGGGGAGGTGGTGGTCGAGGGCGTGGAAGAGGAGGGGGCTGGTCGAGGGCGAGATGAGGAGGGTGGTGGATCTGAGGCGAAGGAAGGTAGGTGGTGGTCGAGGGCGAGGAAGAGGAGGTGGTTCGTCGAAGGGCGAGGAAAGGAGGTGGCTGGTCGAGGCGAGGGCAGAGGTGGGTGGTCGAGGAGCGAGGAAGAGAGAGGTGGTGTCGAGGGCGAGGAAGAGAGGTGGTGTCGAGGGTCGAGGAAGAGGAGGTGGAGGTCGAGGGGAGGAAGAGGAGGTGGTGGTCTGAGGTCGAGGAAGAGGAGGTGGTGGTCGAGGGCGTGGAAAAGTGGAGGTGGTGGTCGAGGGCGAGGAAGAGAGTGATGTCAGGGCGAGGAAGAGAGTGGTGGTCGAGGGCGAGGAAGAGGAGGTGGTGGTCGAGGTCGAGAGAAGAGGCGGTGGTGGTCGAGGGCGAGGAAGAGGAGGTGGTGGTCGTGGTTCGAGGAAGAGGATGGTGGTGGTCGAGGGCGGAGGAAGAGGATGTGGGTGTTCGAGGTCGAGGAAGAGGAGGTGGTGGTCGAGGCCGACGAGGATGAGGATTGGGTGGGGAGGCGTGAAGAGGCGTGTAGTGGGCTGAAGGAGGAGGAGGAGGTGGTCGAGGGGCAGAAAGAGTGGTAGAGGCGCGAAGAGTGTGGGTGGTTCGTGGGCGTGGAACGGAGGAGGAGAGGTGGTCGTGGTTGAGGGCGAGGAAGAGGAGGTGGTGGTCGGCGAGAGGTGGTGGTCGAGGGCGAGGAAGAGGAGGTGGTGGCGGAGGGCGAGGAAGAGGAGTTGGTGGTCGGAGGGCGAGGAGAGATGGTGGTCGAGGCCGAGGAAGAGGAGGGTGTGTCGATGGCATAAGAGTAGGTTCAGGGACGAGGAGGAGGTGGTCGAGGGCGAGGAAGAGGTAGTTCAGGACGAGGAGGAGGTGGTGGTCGAGGGCGAGGAAGAGGAGGTGGTGGTCGAGGGCGAGGAAGAGGAGGTGGGGGTCGAGGGCGAGGTAGTTCAGGACGAGGAGGAGGTGGTGGAGGACCGAAGGAGGTGGTGGTCGAGGGCGAGGAAGAGGAGGAGGTGGTCGAGGGCGAGGGCGAGGAGGTGGTGGTCAAGGGCGAGGAAGAGGAGGTGATGGTCGAGGGCGAGGAAGAGGTGGTGGTGGTCGAGGGCGAGGAAGAGGAGGTGGTGGTCGAGGGCGAGGAAGAGGAGGTGATGGTCGAGGGCGAGGTAGAGGAGGTGGTGGTCGAGGGCGAGGAAGAGGTAGTTCAGGACGAGGAGGAGGTGGTCGAGGGCGAGGAAGAGGAGGTGGTGGTCGAGGGCGAGGAAGAGGTAGTTCAGGACGAGGAGGAGGTGGTGGAGGACGAGGAGGTGGTGGTGGAGGGCGAGGAAGAGGTGGTGGTGGAGGAGCTGGAGAGGGAGGAAGAGGAGGAGGAGGTGGGGGTCGAGGACGAGGAGGTGGTGGTGGAGGACGAGGAGGTGGTGGTCGAGGGCGAGGGCGAGGAGGTGGTGGTCGAGGGCGAGGAAGAGGAGGTGATGGTCGAGGGCGAGGAAGAGGAGGTGGTGGTCGAGGGCGAGGAAGAGGAGGTGGTGGTCGAGGGCGAGGAAGAGGAGGTGGTGGTCGAGGGCGAGGAAGAGGAGGTGGTGGTCGAGGTCGAGGAAGAGGAGGTGGTGGTCGAGGGCGAGGAAGAGGTGGTCGAGGGCGAGGAAGAGGAAGTGGTGGTCGAGGGCGAGGAAGAGAGGTGGTGGTCGAGGGCGAGGAAGAGGAGGTGTGGTCGAGGGCGAGGAAGAGGAGGTGGTGGTCGAGGGCGAGGAGAGGAGGTGGTGGTCGAGGCGAGGAAGAGGAGGTGGTTGGTCGAGGGCGAGGAAGAGGAGTGGTGGTTCGAGGGGAGGAAGAGGAAGGTGGTGGTCGAGGTGCGAGGAAGTCAGGTGGTGGTCGAGGGCGTGAAGAGGAAGTGTGGGCGAGGAAGAGAGGTGGTGGTCGAGGATCGAGGAAGAGGAGGTGGTGGTCGTGGTCGAGGAAGAGGAGGTTGGTCGGTTCGAGGGCGAGGAAGAGGAGGTGGTGGTCGAGGGCGAGGAAGAGGTGGTGGTCGAGGGCGAGGAAGAGGAGGTGGTGGTCGAGGGCGAGGAAGAGGAGGTGGTGGTCGAGGGCGAGGAAGAGGAGGTGGTGGTCGAGGGCGAGGAAGAGGAGGTGGTGGTCGAGGGCGAGGAAGAGGAGGTGGTGGTCGAGGGCGAGGAAGAGGAGGTGGTGGTCGAGGGCGAGGAAGAGGAGGTGGTGGTCGAGGGCGAGGAAGAGGAGGTGGTGGTCGAGGGCGATGAAGAGGAGGTGGTGGTCGAGGGCGAGGAAGAGGAGGTGGTGGTCGAGGGCGAGGAAGAGGAGGTGGTGGTCGAGGGCGAGGAAGAGCTGGTTGTGGAGGAGCTGGAGAGGGAGGAAGAGGAGGAGGAGGTGGTGGTCGAGGACGAGGAAGAGGTGGTGGTGGAGGAGCTGGAGAGGGAGGAAGAGGAGGAGGAGGTGGTGGTCGAGGACGAGGAAGAGGAGGTGGTGGTCGAGGGCGAGGAAGAGGTAGTTCAGTACGAGGAAGAGGTGGTGGAGGAGGAGGAGGTGGTGATTGTGGAGGAGCTGGTGGTGGAGGAAGAGGAGGAGGAGGTGATTGTGGAGGAGCTGGTGGTGGAGGAAGAGGAGGAGGAGCTGGTGGTGGAGGAAGAGGAGGAGGTGGTGGTCGAGGGCGAGGAAGAGCTGGTTGTGGAGGAGTAGGTGGTGGTTGTGGAGGAGGAGGAAGAGGTGGTGGTGGAGGAGCTGGAGAGGGAGGAAGAGGAGGAGGTGGTGGATGAAGAGGAGGTGGTGGTCGAGGAAGAGGTGGTGGAGGAAGAGGAGGTGGTGGCCGAGGGCGAGGAAGAGGAGGTGGTGAATGATGAGGAAGAGCTGATTGTGGAGGAGTAGGTGGAAGTTGTGGAGGACGAGGAAGAGGTAGTTGAGGACGAGGAAGAGGAGGTGGTGAAGGAGAAGGAAGAGCTGGTTGTGGAGGAGGAGGAGAAGTAGGTGGTGGTTATGGAGGAGGAGGAAGAGGAGGTGGTGAAGGAGGAGTAGGTGGTGGTTATGGAGGAGGACGAAGAGCTGGCTGTGGAGGAGGAGGAGGAGTAGGTGTTAGTTGTGGAGGAGGAGGAAGAGGAGGTGGTGAAGGAGGAGGACGAAGAGCTGGTTGTGGAGGAGGAGAAGGAGTAGGTGGTAATTTGTGGAGGAGGAGGAAGATGAGGTGGTGAAGGAGGAGGACGAAGAGCTGGTTGTGGAGGAGGAGGAGGAGTAGGTGTTAGTTGTGGAGGAGGAGGAAGAGGAGGTGGTGAAGGAGGAGGACGAAGAGCTGGTTGTGGAGGAGGAGGAGGACGAAGAGCTGGTTGTGGAGGAGGAGGAGGAGTAGGTGGTGGAGGATGTGGGGAAGGAGGAGGAAGAGCTGGTTGTGGAGGAGGAGGAGGATGTGGAAAAGAAGGAGGAGTAGGTGGTGAAGGAGGAGGAGGAACCGGAGAAGGAGGAGGAAGAGCTGGTTGTGGAGGAGGAGGAGGAGGAGTAGGTGGTGGAGGATGTGGAGAAGGAGGAGGAAGAGGTGGTGAAGGAGGAGTAGGTGGTGGAGGAAGTGGAGGAAGGGAAGAGGAGGATGTGGAGAAGGAGGAGGAAGAGCTGGTTGTGGAGGAGGAGGATGTGGAAAAGAAGGAGGAGTAGGTGGTGAAGGATGTGGAGGAAAGGAAGAGGAGGATGTGTAGAAGGAGGAAGAGGAGGTGGTGAAGGAGGAGTAGGTAGTGGAGGAGGTGGAGGAAGGGAAGAGGAGGATGTGGAGGAAGGGAAGAGGAGGATGTGGAGAAGGAGGAGGAGTAGGTGGTGGAGGATGTGGAGGAAGGGAAGAGGAGGATGTGGAGGAGGATGTGGAAAAGAAGGAGGATGTGGAGGAGGGGAAGAGGAGGATGTGGAAAAGAAGGAGGAGTAGGTGGTGGAGGTGTGGAGGAAGGGAAGAGGAGGTGGTGAAGGAAGAGGATGTGGAGGAAGGGAAGAGGAGGATGTGGAAAAAGAAGGAGGAGTAGGTGGTGGAGGATGTAGAGGAAGGGAAGAGGAGGATGTGGAGAAGGAGGAGGAAGAGGAGGTGGTGAAGGAGGAGGATGTGGAGGAAGGGAAGAGGAGGATGTGGAGAAGGAGGAGGAAGAGGAGGTGGTGAAGGAGGAGGATGTGGAGGAAGGGAAGAGAAGGATGTGGAAAAGAAGGAGGAGTAGGTGGTGGAGGATGTGGAGGAGGAAGTGGAGAAGGAGGAGTAGGTGGTGGTTGTAGAGGAGGTGGTGGAGGAGGAGGAGGACGATGTGGAAAAGAAGGAGCAGTAGGAGGTGGAGGATGTGGAGGAAATGAAGAGGAGGATGTGGAGAAGAAGGAGGAGTAGGTGGTGGAGGAAGTGTAGAAGACGGAGGAAGAGGTGGTGGAGGAGGAGGAAGTGGAGAAGGAGGAGTAGGTGGTGGTTGTAGAGGAGGTGGTGGAGGAGGAGGAGGACGATGTGGAAAAGAAGGAGGAGTAGGTGGTGGAGGATGTGGAGGAGCAGGTGAAAGAGGAGGATGTGGAGGAAGGGAAGAGGAGGATGTGGAGAAGGAGAAGGAAGAGGTGGTGGAGGAGGAGGAAGTGGAGAAGGAGGAGTAGGTGGTGGTTGTAGAGGAGGTGGTGGAGGAGGAGGAGGACGATGTGGAAAAGAAGGAGGAGTAGGTGGTGGAGGATGTGGAGGAGCAGGTGAAAGAGGAGGATGTGGAGGAAGGGAAGAGGAGGATGTGGAGAAGGAGGAGGAAGAGGTGGTGGAGGAGGAGGAAGTGGAGAAGGAGGAGTAGGTGGTGGTTGTAGAGGAGGTGGTGGAGGAGGAGGAGGACGATGTGGAAAAGAAGGAGGAGTAGGTGGTGGAGGATGTGGAGGAGCAGGTGAAAGAGGAGGATGTGGAGGAAGGGAAGAGGAGGATGTGGAGAAGGAGGAGGAGTAGGTGGTGGAGGAGGTGGTGAAGGAGGAGGATGTGGAGGAAGGGAAGAGGAGGATGTGGAGAAGGAGGAGGACGAGGTGGAAGAGGATGTGGAGAGGAAAGTGGAAGAACTAAAACTACCTTCCTTCGAGCTCCGAATTTGGTAAACGCCATAGCACTAACTTTTCGCCGATGTTTTCTGTGTTGTGATTTACACATTGAAATTCCTGCTCATCTATTTATTATCTTGCCAAATTCAAAGATGTCATCTTCTCTATAGTCACAGATATCTCTCCGAATGATGAAATGAATGACTCGATAAAGCAGGATGTGACAAGAATGAATTGATTCGCTGACTATTTCCGACAGGTCAAAGAATTTATCACCACAGGAATGTAACTGACCATGACAACAATGTGTTTATAATGGGAGCTCTCTACCGACAGTCTCTCATTCAATCATTCATTATCGGATTCCTGCAGAGCTGTGTGACAAAACTGAGTTGAAATGAATGACATCATGAGATGCTGTGCATTTTAAGTCAATCTCCCGGCCACCTGAACTACGTGCTCATGCCGGTGAATTTGACCGATATTGAGTAAAGCTAAGTACGAAATCATCACAGATATGACACCAACAGCTGCGTCTCTAGTAGATATTCAGTCCGAGGCATGGAATTCCATCACATACCAGGAAGCTCTCAAATTTGAAATTCATTGAGTTAGTTTCTTTATTCATTGAGTCAGCTTCTTTAATTCATTGAGTCAGCTTCTTTAATTCATTGAGTCAGCTTCTTTTTTCATTGAGTCAGTTTCTTTTTTCATTGAGTCAGTTTCTTTATTCATTCAGCCAGTTTCTTTATTCATTCAGCCAGTTTCTTTATTCATTCAGTCAGTTTCTTTATTCATTCAGTCAGTTTCTTTATTCATTGAGTCTGTTTCATTATTCATTCAGTCAGTTTCTTTTTTCATTGAGTCAGTTTCTTTTTTCATTGAGTCAGTTTCTTTTTTCATTGAGTCAGTTTCTTTATTCATTCAGCCAGTTTCTTTATTCATTCAGCCAGTTTCTTTATTCATTCAGCCAGTTTCTTTATTCATTCAGTCAGTTTCTTTTTTCATTGAGTCAGTTTCTTTTTTCATTGAGTCAGTTTCTTTATTCATTCAGCCAGTTTCTTTATTCATTCAGCCAGTTTCTTTATTCATTCAGTCAGTTTCTTTATTCATTCAGTCAGTTTCTTTATTCATTGAGTCTGTTTCATTATTCATTCAGTCAGTTTCTTGATTCATTCAGTCAGTTTCTTTATTCATTCAGTCAGTTTCTTTATTCATTCAGCCAGTTTCTTTATTCATTCAGCCAGTTTCTTTATTCATTCAGCCAGTTTCTTTATTCATTCAGTCAGTTTCTTTATTCATTCAGTCAGTTTCTTTATTCATTGAGTCTGTTTCATTATTCATTCAGTCAGTTTCTTTATTCATTGAGTCAGTTTCTTTATTCATTCAGTCAGTTTCTTTATTCATTCAGCCAGTTTCTTTATTCATTGAGTCAGTTTCTTTATTCATTCAGTCAGTTTCTTTATTCATTCAGCCAGTTTCTTTATTCATTCAGCCAGTTTCTTTATTCATTCAGTCAGTTTCTTGATTCATTCAGTCAGTTTCTGTATTCATTCAGTCAGTTTCTTTATTCATTCAGCCAGTTTCTTTATTCATTGAGTCAGTTTCTTTATTCATTGAGTCAGTTTCTTTATTCATTCAGTCAGTTTCTTTATTCATTCAGTCAGTTTCTTTATTCATTCAGTCAGTTTCTTTATTCATTCAGCCAGTTTCTTTATTCATTCAGTCAGCTTCTTTATTCATTCAGTCAGTCTCTTTATTCATTCAGTCAGTCTCTTTATTCATTCAGTCAGTTTCTTTATTCATTGAGTCAGTTTCTTTATTCATTCAGTCAGTTTCTTTATTCATTCAGTCAGTCTCTTTATTCATTCAGTCAATTTCTTTATTCATTGAGTCAGTTTCTTGATTCATTGAGTCAGTTTCTTGATTCATTGAGTCAGTCTATTTATTCATTCAGTCAGTTTCTGTATTCATTGAGTCAGTTTCTGTATTCATTCAGTCAGTCTCTTTATTCATTCAGTCAGTTTCTTTATTCATTCAGTCAGTTTCTTTATTCATTCAGCCAGTTTCTTTATTCATTCAGTCAGCTTCTTTATTCATTCAGTCAGTTTCTTTATTCATTGAGTCAGCTTCTTTATTCATTCAGTCAGTTTCATTATTCATTCAGTCAGTTTCATTATTCATTGAGTCAGTTTCTTTATTCATTCAGTCAGTCTCTTTATTCATTGAGTCAGTCTCTTTATTCATTGAGTCAGTTTCTGTATTCATTGAATCAGTTTCTTTATTCATTCAGTCAGCTTCTTTATTCATTGAGTCAGTTTCTTTATTCATTCAGTCAGTTTCTTTATTCATTGAGCCAGTTTCTTTATTCATTCAGTCAGTTTCTTTATTCATTCAGTCAGTTTCTTTATTCATTGAGTCAGTTTCTTGATTCATTCAGTCAGTTTCTTTATTCATTCAGTCAGATTTTTTGATTCATTGAGTCAGTCTCTTTATTCATTGAGTCAGTTTCTTTATTCATTCAGTCAGTTTCTTTATTCATTGAGTCAGTTTCTTCATTCATTCAGTCAGTTTCTGTATACATTGAGTCAGTTTCTTTATTCATTCAGTCAGTTTCTTTATTTATTCAGTCAGTTTCTTTATTCATTGAGTCAGTTTCTGTATACATTGAGTCAGTCTCTTTATTCATTCAGTCAGTTTCTTTATTCATTCAGTCAGTTTCTTTATTCATTCAGTCAGTTTCTTTATTCATTCAGTCAGTTTCTTTATTCATTCAGTCAGTCTCTTTATTCATTCAGTCAGTTTCTTTATTCATTGAGTCAGTTTCTTGATTCATTCAGTCAGTTTCTTTATTCATTCAGTCAGTTTCTTGATTCTTTGAGTCAGTCTCTTTATTCATTCAGTCAGTTTCTTTATTCATTCAGTCAGTCTCTTTATTCATTGAGTCAGTTTCTTTATTCATTGAGTCAGTTTCTTGATTCATTCAGTCAGTTTCTTTATTCATTGAGTCAGTTTCTTGATTCATTCAGTCAGTTTCTTTATTCATTCAGTCAGTTTCTTGATTCTTTGAGTCAGTCTCTTTATTCATTCAGTAAGTTTCTTTATTCATTCAGTCAGTTTCTTTATTCATTCAGTCAGTTTCTTTATTCATTGAGTCAGTTTCTTTATTCATTCAGTCAGTTTCTTTATTCATTCAGTCAGTCTCTTTATTCATTCAGTCAATTTCTTTATTCATTGAGTCAGTTTCTTGATTCATTGAGTCAGTCTCTTTATTCACTCAGTCAGTTTCATTATTCATTCAGTCAGCTTCATTATTCATTGAGTCAGTTTCTTTATTCATTCAGTCAGTCTCTTTATTCATTGAGTCAGTCTCTTTATTCATTGAGTCAGTTTCTGTATTCATTGAATCAGTTTCTTTATTCATTCAGTCAGCTTCTTTATTCATTGAGTCAGTTTCTTTATTCATTCAGTCAGTTTCTTTATTCATTCAGCCAGTTTCTTTATTCATTCAGTCAGTTTCTTTATTCATTCAGTCAGTTTCTTTATTCATTGAGTCAGTTTCTTGATTCATTCAGTCAGTTTCTTTATTCATTCAGTCAGTTTTTTTGATTCATTGAGTCAGTCTCTTTATTCATTGAGTCAGTTTCTTTATTCATTCAGTCAGTTTCTTTATTCATTGAGTCAGTTTCTTCATTCATTCAGTCAGTTTCTGTATACATTGAGTCAGTTTCTTTATTCATTCAGTCAGTTTCTTTATTTATTCAGTCAGTTTCTTTATTCATTGAGTCAGTTTCTGTATACATTGAGTCAGTCTCTTTATTCATTCAGTCAGTCTCTTTATTCATTCAGTCAGTTTCTTTATTCATTCAGTCAGTTTCTTTATTCATTCAGTCAGTTTCTTTATTCATTCAGTCAGTCTCTTTATTCATTCAGTCAATTTCTTTATTCATTGAGTCAGTTTCTTGATTCATTCAGTCAGTTTCTTTATTCATTCAGTCAGTTTCTTGATTCTTTGAGTCAGTCTCTTTATTCATTCAGTCAGTTTCTTTATTCATTCAGTCAGTCTCTTTATTCATTGAGTCAGTTTCTTTATTCATTGAGTCAGTTTCTTGATTCATTCAGTCAGTTTCTTTATTCATTGAGTCAGTTTCTTGATTCATTCAGTCAGTTTCTTTATTCATTCAGTCAGTTTCTTGATTCTTTGAGTCAGTCTCTTTATTCATTCAGTCAGTTTCTTTATTCATTCAGTCAGTTTCTTTATTCATTCAGTCAGTTTCTTTATTCATTGAGTCAGTTTCTTTATTCATTCAGTCAGTTTCTTTATTCATTCAGTCAGTCTCTTTATTCATTCAGTCAATTTCTTTATTCATTGAGTCAGTTTCTTGATTCATTGAGTCAGTCTCTTTATTCATTCAGTCAGTTTCTGTATTCATTGAGTCAGTTTCTGTATTCATTCAGTCAGTCTCTTTATTCATTCAGTCAGTTTCTTTATTCATTCAGTCAGTTTCTTTATTCATTCAGTCAGCTTCTTTATTCATTCAGTCAGCTTCTGTATTCATTGAGTCAGTTTCTTTATTCATTGAGTCATTCTCTTTATTCATTCAGTCAGTTTCTTTATTCATTGAGTGAGTTTCTCTAATCATTCAGTCAGTCTCTTTATTCATTCAGTCAGTTTCTTTATTCATTGAGTGAGTTTCTCTAATCATTCAGTCAGTCTCTTTATTCATTCAGTCAGTTTCTGTATTCATTGAGTCAGTCTCTTTATACATTCAGTAAGTCCCTTTATTCATTGAGTCAGTCTCTTTATTCATTCAGTCAGTCTCTTTATTCATTGAGTCAGTTTCTGTATTCATTGAGTCAGTTTCTGTATTCATTCAGTCAGTCTCTTTATTCATTGAGTCAGTTTCTGTATTCATTGAGTCAGTTTCTGTATTCATTCAGTCAGTCTCTTTATTCATTCAGTCAGTTTCTTTATTCATTCAGTCAGCTTCTGTATTCATTGAGTCAGTTTCTTTATTCATTCAGTCAGTTTCTTTATTCATTCAGCCAGTTTCTTTATTCATTCAGTCAGTTTCTTTATTCATTCAGTCAGTTTCTTTATTCATTGAGTCAGTTTCTTGATTCATTCAGTCAGTTTCTTTATTCATTCAGTCAGTTTCTTTATTCACTGAGTCAGTTTCTGTATACATTGAGTCAGTCTCTTTATTCATTCAGTCAGTTTCTTTATTCATTCAGTCAGTTTCTTTATTCATTCAGTCAGTTTCTTTATTCATTCAGTCAGTTTCTTTATTCATTCAGTCAGTCTCTTTATTCATTCAGTCAATTTCTTTATTCATTGAGTCAGTTTCTTGATTCATTCAGTCAGTTTCTTTATTCATTCAGTCAGCTTCTGTATTCATTGAGTCAGTCTCTTTATTCATTCAGTCAGTTTCTTTATTCATTCAGTCAGTTTCTTTATTCATTGAGTCAGTTTCTTTATTCATTGAGTCAGTTTCTTGATTCATTCAGTCAGTTTCTTTATTCATTCAGTCAGTTTCTTGATTCTTTGAGTCAGTCTCTTTATTCATTCAGTCAGTTTCTTTATTCATTCAGTCAGTTTCTTTATTCATTCAGTCAGTTTCTTTATTCATTGAGTCAGTTTCTTTATTCATTCAGTCAGTTTCTTTATTCATTCAGTCAGTCTCTTTATTCATTCAGTCAATTTCTTTATTCATTGAGTCAGTTTCTTGATTCATTGAGTCAGTCTCTTTATTCATTCAGTCAGTTTCTGTATTCATTGAGTCAGTTTCTGTATTCATTCAGTCAGTCTCTTTATTCATTCAGTCAGTTTCTTTATTCATTCAGTCAGTTTCTTTATTCATTCAGTCAGCTTCTTTATTCATTCAGTCAGCTTCTGTATTCATTGAGTCAGTTTCTTTATTCATTGAGTCATTCTCTTTATTCATTCAGTCAGTTTCTTTATTCATTGAGTGAGTTTCTCTAATCATTCAGTCAGTCTCTTTATTCATTCAGTCAGTTTCTTTATTCATTGAGTGAGTTTCTCTAATCATTCAGTCAGTCTCTTTATTCATTCAGTCAGTTTCTGTATTCATTGAGTCAGTCTCTTTATTCATTCAGTCAGTCCCTTTATTCATTGAGTCAGTCTCTTTATTCATTCAGTCAGTCTCTTTATTCATTGAGTCAGTTTCTGTATTCATTGAGTCAGTTTCTGTATTCATTCAGTCAGTCTCTTTATTCATTGAGTCAGTTTCTGTATTCATTGAGTCAGTTTCTGTATTCATTCAGTCAGTCTCTTTATTCATTCAGTCAGTTTCTTTATTCATTCAGTCAGCTTCTTTATTCATTGAGTCAGTTTCTTTATTCATTCAGTCAGTTTCTTTATTCATTCAGTCAGTCTCTTTATTCATTCAGTCAATTTCTTTATTCATTGAGTCAGTTTCTTGATTCATTGAGTCAGTCTCTTTATTCATTCAGTCAGTCTCTTTATTCATTGAGTCAGTTTCTGTATTCATTGAGTCAGTTTCTGTATTCATTCAGTCAGTCTCTTTATTCATTTAGTCAGTTTCTTTATTCATTCAGTCAGTTTCTGTATTCATTCAGTCAGTTTCTTTATTCATTCAGCCAGTCTCTTTATTCATTGAGTCAGTCTCTTTATTCATTCAGTCAGTTTCTTTATTCATTCAGTCAGTTTCTTTATTCATTGAGCCAGTCTCTTTATTCATTCAGTCAGTCTCTTTATTCATTCAGTCAGTTTCTTTATTCATTCAGTCAGTTTCTGTATTCATTCAGTCAGTCTCTTTATTCATTTAGTCAGTTTCTGTATTCATTGAGTCAGTCTCTTTATACATTCAGTCAGTCCCTTTATTCATTGAGTCAGTCTCTTTATTCATTCAGTCAGTCTCTTTATTCATTGAGTCAGTTTCTGTATTCATTGAGTCAGTTTCTGTATTCATTCAGTCAGTCTCTTTATTCATTCAGTCAGTCTCTTTATTCATTGAGTCAGTCTCTTTATTCATTCAGTCAGTCTCTTTATTCATTCAGCCAGTCTCTTTATTCATTGAGTCAGTCTCTTTATTGATTCAGTCAGTTTCTGTATTCATTGGATCAGTTTCTGTATTCATTGAGTCAGTTTCTGTATTCATTGGATCAGTTTCTGTATTCATTGAGTCAGTTTCTTTATTCATTGAGTCAGTTTTTCTATACATTGAGTCAGTCTCTTTATTCATTGAGTCAGTTTTTCTATACATTTAGTCAGTTTCTCTATTCATTGAGTC
This sequence comes from Prostheceraeus crozeri, assembly GCA_907163375.1. NCBI lineage: Eukaryota > Metazoa > Platyhelminthes > Polycladida > Euryleptidae > Prostheceraeus > Prostheceraeus crozeri. Next base: position 1,237 of record CAJQUW010000427.1, on the reverse strand, counting down.
AGTTTCGTTGCTGCTAACCAGAGGTATTTTTTCCAGGTATAAGTTTCCTTCCACTGTTTGTAGCGTTCCACAGTCCCACCAATCCAGACTTCTGTGTCTCTTATGCTGTATCCTTTGTGACTTTCTTCTGACTGATGCATTGGTATTTCAAGCAGCTTAATAAATTATTATTATTGTGGAGCTCTCACAAAGAATGGATCCTCAGCTAGACGTCGTCAATTGATCATTTCTTCAGCAAAGATAAGTGAGTCTATTATTGATTCAAGCAGTGCTGGGAGTAAGCGGTCAAATGTTTCATTACACTTCACAGGTATAGTACGTTTGGGACATGAATAGAATATTGTAGAAAGACGGATATTTTCACCAAAGAATAGCGCATTTTTACACAACAGTCTGATCTGGGAAGGTGGCAGCATGAAACAAGCCAAAACTACGTATTTATTTTTCATACTGCTCATCAATTAGCGTCAATGATAATCTCTTGGTATAGCGACCGTCACGCTAATGCGACCGTTTCTACCGGAACCTACTGCGGTCTCTATATCGAGGTTTGACTTATTATTTCAGATGTCAGGAAAGAATTCACCCGCTGTAGATTTTAGTCTTGAACCTGGGACCATCTGCTCGTGAAGCAATCTGTGAGATGACTTTACCGACTGAGCTATCTCCACACCACTGACATCATCCGTCTTATTCTCCACCTCCGTTGGATTGCCTCAAACAAAGCCTCCATTGACAGTGTTCTTTACTCCGCAGGTATGGCGTCAGAGATTTTATCATCCTTGCCTGTGCTGCTAAAGGAGAGATCATTTCGAGTGAAAGTCGCGTGAAGATCTTATTGAGCAGCGTCAACATCGCAATCAACAATACAGGCTGGTGAGTAAATAAATTTAGTTTCGAAAATAATTGCAGGATTGTGTGGAGTACCCGAAACTTCTTTGATTCCCAAGTAGTCTTCCTTTCAAATACACCAACTGTCAAAGTTTGAAATTCATATTCTGTAATTTGTTAGTCAATTCATTGATGTATAAAGAATGGAAAGGTATCAATTGACCGGAGGAAGAAGTTAGCAAACTTCCAACATAAATACTCTGTAAGTGCATGTATCAGGCCTGGCTACAGCAAAGAAAGTGCATGTATCAGGCCTGGCTACAGCAAAGAAAGTGCATGTATCAGGCCTGGCTACAGCAAAGAAAGTCCATGTATCAGGCCTGGCTGCAGCAAAGAGAAAGAGAAA
>CAJQUW010000424.1:20276-51687 GCA_907163375.1 Prostheceraeus crozeri | reverse complement strand
AATGAAATACTTAATGAAAAATAATGAAAATGCATAGACAGACAGAAGAGACATAAAACTTTCACATGGCGAAAGAAAATTTGAGAACTTTTTTTTTTTTTTTTTTACGGATTTTACGTCACTTTTTACCCCTACTGGGGCCTTGGACGGTGCTGACTTAAGTCAGACTTTGTTTGGAGCGTTGTAGTGCTTTGTAGTCCGGATGCCCTTCCTGCCGACTTCCAATGACACTTTCCGGGTTCGACCTCTGGACCATGAGATCGCTAGTCCAAGTACGCAACCACTGTGCCAAGTCACCACTATTTGGGTTTTTATCGACAGTGGTCCGATCTGCCCACCATAGCGCAGTGGTCCGATTTGCCCGCCTTGACTCTATTCATCATTGATTCTACGTATTGTAGGTACCTCATAAAATATGGTCAATATGCACCACGGATACGATTTTGACATCGTTTATAATTGGAGAGGTAACATGATAATTGTGGTGTTGGAAACTTAATCAGGCATGATAAATTTCCGTCATTAATTCATCAATCCTTTTTGTAAATCCTGAATATTTCTGTCAGATTAAATCGTATTTGTCGATATCGACAAATAAAAACTTGTTGCTTTTACAATACAGATTATCATGCCTGTATACAATTAGCCTGCACTGGTGAAGGGAACCGCTTTTTATGTTGTATGCTTTTGTTGTATAATTTTCATACCGTCTCTTTCTGATGTTTTGTATAGCATAACAACAGCTAAATTATGAAGCTGATGCATAAAATTGTTTTATATCAGTCAGTTACTGATTTTAGCTGTTGTTTATGCTACACCTCACATCAGCAAGAGGCAGATAAACTTTCACGGAGGGAATTATTTGCAAATATCCTATTTTTCTTTATTCTACATTGCTGGGCACATACTTTCAAATCAAGTTTTGTAATATAACTGAGAGGATAATGAAATTTAATCTTATTCATTAAAATTTCACTTGTTATTGGTGTTAGTATAATTGCATTTATCTAATAAAAATTCAATTAACCCATGAAAAAAGCTTTGTATTTAAGATGTAAAATATATTATTTCATGTCCCTAAAGATTTGAGTGTGAAGAGGGAAATATGTGGACGTAAACTTTCCAAAAATACAAAATAGATAGGCATATCTAGGTAATAGGTATATATATATATATATACGTATATATATATATATATATATATATAGATACGAAATGTGCGCTCCTGCCCCACCGAATTGTACTCTCCTGCCCCACTTGTACTCTCCTGCCCCACGGACGAACATGAAATGTACGCCCCTGCCCCACAACTGTACGCTCCTGCCCCCATGTGCACTCCTGCCCCACTGACTCTCCTGCCCCACGTATGAGATTTTGCGGAATATGATTGTGCATTGATATGTACTGTTGTGAAAGAAGTTCTATGGCTGTCAGCGCCTCCAAATGCCTGGTCCGACTATTGCTGTAGGCCCTGGTCCCTTCAATTTTCGTATTTAGAGTTAGCTTTTGCGGAATATGATCGTGCTGTGATATGTACTGAGATATATGACAGTCAGAGCACCTCCAAATGCATGGTCCGTCCATTGCTGTAGGCCCTCAATTTTCGTATTTAGAGTTAGCTTTTGCGAGATATGATTGTGCATTGATATGTACTGATGTGAAAGAAGTGCTATGGCTGTCAGAGAACCTCCAAATGCCTGGTCCGACGATCGATTGCTGTAGGCCCTCAATTTTCATATTTAGAGTTAGCTTTTGCGGAATATGATTGTGCTGTGATATGTACTGATATGAATGAAGATATATGACAGTCAGAGCACCTCCAAATGCCTGGTCCGACGATTGTTGTAGGCCCTGGTCCCTTCATGTACAAGTGGGCAGGAGAGTACAATTCTCGGTGGGGCAGGAGAGCACATTCGTATTTATATATATATATATATATATATATATATATATATATAATATATATATATATATATATATATATATATATATATATATCATTGCAGGAGGTAAACTGATGCTATCTCGCACAGGCATGTTTTTCAATATGGTCTCTTAACCGGAACAGAAGGAAATATCTCGAAAAGGAAATACTGTTATCCACATAAAACAAAGTTGATTTTAGACCAGACTTTTGTACAGATAACGAAATTTTCACCACGGATATCTTCTGTCGTAGAATTCAAAAGAATAAAACAAATAGGCCTAAAACCAAATTAGCCTACTAAAGTATGTATGATAAGTGTGCGTTAAATTGAAATTTAGTTTCGCTTTATTTCCTTAGGATAACCATCATGGATTCTAAATCAATCTCATCCGATCTAAGTGAGTTGTTCGTAGAAGACATGGAATTGGAATGGGAAGCAACCTCGATGAAGCAGGATCGCGCGGAACTACATATGCGCTCATTTCTTGGCAACGTCTCTTGTGATTCTGACGTCATACCAGAATCATTGTCTGATAACGATATTTCGCTATCAAATTTGATAGGACAAGAATCGTGTGAATCAGACAGTGTGCCCTTAAATGATATCGATGACAGCACTGTATTCGGCAATCGTAGTAGGCTACATGATTGCGAGATTGACGATGTAGATATTGATCATTTTTTGCCACGTCTTGAAGATACCACTGACTCCATTACTATATCTGCGCTGCTGTTTTATTGGCAATTGACATCGAAGGTTTCAGACTTGGGAATGAATCGTCTTCTAAAATTATTGACTTGCATTTGTCCGGATAAGGCATTTCCAGCAAGTGTCAAACTGATGAAGTCTCAGACAAGATTTCTTTTTCCTGAGGACTGCGATGAGTTGATTGTAGAGAAAAAATGTGATGATACGATTGTGAAATTGGATTTTGCAATCCAAGTAAATTTGATCATGTCGAGGTATCATCAAACGATGATTGCCTACTCCGAAAAATTGAAATCTGGTGAGAATACAGATATTCTGAATTCCAAGTGTATGGAAAATGTTGAGTGGGATTGCGATGAAAGGCATGTCGACTTGTTTTTCTTGGCCTCCGCTGATGGATCTGCATTTACGTCCTCCACTGATCTTGACATATGGCCATTTCAAATGACTGTACTTAATCTGCCCTACAGTCTGAGGCAATCAAATGAAAATGTGATATTGCTTGGATTGGTTAGTAGTTAGGAAAGCCGAAGTTGAAACAAGATATTCCTCTGTTATTACAAAGTATTCCTGCTAGATTGCAATTTCGTGGTGTAACAGTTGCTATTTATGTGAAGTTTTTTGTTTGTGACCTGCCAGCCTTAGCCACGATATTCAACATCAAGCAGTTCATCGCTTTATCATCGCAGTTCATCGGTTTATTTCATCGCCGCCTATTATTGATCATCTCAACAGTCTGTACAAGAAACATTTCCTGAAAATCCTGTCCCCATACCATCCTCTCCACCATCTTCCCCCAACCAGACTGCAAAGCGGTTTGAGAACCTCACGACTAAAGGAATCCCTGTACATTCCAAAAACTCGAACGACACTACGTAAAAAATCCTTCATCATCTCTGGCAGCAAATTGTATAATTCTGGACACATTTGATTATTTTGTATGAATGACCTTTTGCATTGTAATCACGAACGCTCATTGTCGTTTCGGAAATAAATTTGATCTCTCTCTCTCTCTTATCTTCTCTTGAAGAAAAATGGATACAGGTAAGATGGCTGGTTATATTAGTAAACATGATTTTGACAATTTGACTTTTCTTGCGGGAATTCAAGATCCACGTTCCTCCGGAACTAGACTATTTTGCTGGGTAAAACGCTCATCACAGAGAGAGCTTCTTCTCAGAGAACAAATATGGATGCAAAGGTTTGTGCACGGACTATTGGTGTAGGCCTACTCAGTCAATTCTCAGTTGCCAGCAGCCCTTGGTTCTAACAATCCTAGACGATGCAAGTCATGCAACAAAAGGGCTCGTTCAAAATGCGATAACTGGGGTGATCATTGTTGTCCTGAACACCACCAAGCAGTCAGATCACCAACTGCAACGAAAGTAGTTGACTTCTCGCGGTCATTAAATTGTACACACAGTACAAATATAGTTATGTTTGTGCTCATTGAGAATGTGTTCTTCTTGATAAATTTGTTATTTAATAATATATTTTAAGTTATTACATTGCTAGTAACACATTTGAATGATTAAAGAAGGAGAAATATGAATATAAATTAATTGTTACATTTTGTAGTCACATATTTTGATGAAGAAGTAAAATCACGTATCATGAAAAGGGTTAATTAGTATAAAACGTTATGAACGTACGTGTACATGTATAAAATCACTTATCAAGCCAGCAATGCTTAAAATACGAGTACATAAGATTTGTAATTAACTGTGCTTCATTCTAATTTCAGGAGATATCTGGTATCAACGGAGGGTTTCGATTATCGAAGGTCACAACAAAAAATCCCAACAAATTTATCAGAAAATATGCGGAACTAAAGTATGGGTTGGAGTTCATTTCAAGTCATGTTTTTGATATCGAACAGGAGAACCGAACAGATCGGATAGCAGCTGATTCGTCTGTCATTGCTGACTTGAAAAGTAAGTCTCACGTCATTTTCAAAAGCCCATTTACTTGCAGAAATTCCCGGAGTCAAAAGTTATGAATATCTTGTACAATAACAATTATTTTTAATACATGTATTATTGATTTGGCCCATAATTTTAATGCTGGTTCTCCTGTTTTCCTTTGAAATTAGAACAGTTCCTTAACCCCATCATATCAGTTTATCGAAGCTGAGTTAGTTGAAGGGATTTACCAGTGGCGGCTTTAGCGATCATGCCCTTCATGCTCAGCATGACGAAGTATTTTGTCTAATTTTCCTCCACACAAATCAACGATGTCAACCACAAGAAAGGGAAAGTTTTGAATCAACAAAAAAACTTCCAACATCATTTGATTACATTTGACAACATTTGATTACTATGTCAGATCATGTTGCTGTGACATTAAGGTCATACTCAATTAAGATTTATCAAGTAGCTAACTTGTTCTAAAAAATTCAGGGAACGCAAGTCAATTCGAGCATACCTCATTTGTTATTGGCCGATCATCTGACGGGAGAACAATAGCAAAATCTGCGGATGACGATTTTCATACTCCATCTCATGCCGTGGACGGGAAGCACAAATGATACGTATAGCTCGTTTCAACCAACTAACGGTAGCTGATTGGACGGCAATCTGCTGATTTTATCGGTGTAGTGAGATCATGAGATGTCTCGAGTCTCAGTTGCACGATTGAAACCCCATCGAATTGACTTCCTTTATAAGTACCAATATCTTCCAATGTTAATACAGCTTGTGATTTTGTGCGATTGACGGTGTTTTTACTATCTTAAATGCATGCTTCAAATAACTAGAACTTGAATATTATTTAATATAAATTATCTGGTGATTAAATTTAGCCGTGGTCTTCTACATGCTTGCATATGTAGATATGTCTAGGAGCAAATAGTATAATAGGCTATGCATGCATCAGATTATCATCGGATGTACTCAAACATACAAATCATGTAGCCTACGCCTGGAATTTTATTTTAAGCGTATTTTGGCTGATACAGTATGTAGATCATTAGAATTATGCCTAGCCCTACACCATATTCACTGGATTACCTGATGTGAAAAGTAGGCGGCTTGCATGTTTGAATTATAATTAGGAAAGGGCAAATGCAAATGGAATGAGATTAAAATTTTGTTCATCGAATTCGCAACTGTTTCTTAAGTTGCATGATATTAAGCTACATTATGCTACATCAGTTGCATGGTTAAAAATCCTCGTATGATAGCTGTCACACATACTTTTTTCCTCATGATGCGAAAAAATTGAAGAGCATGACCTAACAGAAATCCATAGAGCCGCCACTGGGATTTACGATCATCATTCCATCAGGAAAGTAGGCTCCATTAAATGTGTGTGCTTCGTTTCAAAAGATTTACTTTATGAAATATCCATAATTAAAGACCGAATTTTTTCAATAAAGAACCTAGCTCATCAGAATTTTTATTTCGCTCCGGCCCCCTTGCCCTCAGAAAACGAAATCCCCTTCCTTAATTGTGTTGTGTCTGATTGAACTAATACAAATAAGATCAATAAATCTTATAATTTATTTCTTTCTAAACAATCAACCATATTACATATATGCTAAGATAAAATGTTAGCAATATTTTCATGCTTATCTAATTGGTTAGAGCTTTCCTCTTACTAGTGTCACCATTTTCGACTGTGCTGGGTTTTCTGATGCATGTATCTCGATATCGTAAATGTTTGTATAATATCTATATTTTTTCAGAGCGACTATCTGAGTGCTTCCTCATCGAAGAAGCGAAGTTCGATGGTGTATGGAGGGCAGCGAAAGAGAGTCTGAATAATCTGGGGCGGGAGGTGAGGTGCCGAACAAAGAAGAAGGACTGATGAAGAAGAACTGTGATTTTATATGAAGAACACTGAAATATTACATGATTGGAAATTTTTCGTTTTCATTTACCTAGTACATGTTTGAAGGATGAACATACAATTCTACTGACCAGTCTCGTGGTGTGGTAAGTGAAAATTTTCATAATCGTTTCGTCTGACATGTTGGCCAACATAGACATGAAGTGATATTTTCCCTGAATATTTCAGAGCAATGAAGCAATTTTCGAAATTAAATAAAGTTGTCAATCATGTATGTACCTTAATGGATTAAATCACTTAATAACAGTTTTAATCCGATTTTGGGTAGTAAATATCCTTCTCAATTATGTAATCTAGAGAGTTCATTTAATGAACCCTTCTATCTTTTTGTAATATGCAAAGAGATTTAGTATACACTTAGTATTGAATATCTTTGGTAACATGCATTATTGTGCCCACAAAAATAATCTCTTGTGCTTCATTTCTGGTCTACAATTTTCAGACATGTCTGGTCTATAATTTGGCTGTCAGTCGAAGCTAATTTGAAGATTTTCACTTAACTTACGTCTTAAGTGCAAGCTTGCGTATAAATAAACAGTTAATGCGTTAGCATACTAAGTTAATGTATTATCATGCAATGTTAATGCGATAAATACATAAATTGAATGCGTGAAAATGGAGTTAAAATGCGTTAGCACGCGTTATGAGCGCATGAGAATGGAATTATAATACGTGATCACAGGTGTGAAACACGCATGAATTTGGCGTGTCTGTCAACCAGTGACATGCTTTGAAATAATTGGAAACTGGGAAGAAAAACGCTAATGATGCGTTTCAGAACCTGCTCAATTGAGGTTATTATGCCTATTATACAAAACTCATTCTCATCAATGTGTAAACAAATATTCAGTCATACAGGTATTTTTCGGTATTACTTTATCCGTCTCACGTCCTTTGATACAGCATGTCTTCAGAAATTGCGAAATGAATCTCTGAAGTTAAAATGGAAAACTTGGACAGTAGTGAGTTTGATTAATTGTGTCAAATTTTGAATATGACTTACTACTTTCAGATCTGTCACCAGGTCTAGAGCTGGACTATTTTATGAATTCATCTTGGTATGTGAGGATGTTCTGAATCGCATCTTGTGATGCTGTGCATTAATTATTATGCTTTGACTTTCAATATGGTTTTCCTGACAATCTCAATTCAAATACTTTCAGTGGATGCGTTATGGTGAATTTTACGACTTGGATCTCTGAAGGACATGGAGACATGGGATGAGCTAACGTGAGTTTCTGAATCCGTTCATTTTCAGACTTCTTTGCATTGCCTCTAATTCGTTAGGCCTAGTGAGTCCGGTTGCATATCTTATCCACTGGCTTCAAAGTTACGTTACTTGAAGTTGAATGTCATTCATTTTTATCAAATTTTGTTAATTTTCATTTATACAAGCCCTCAAGAAAGTATTTGTTTCGTTTCAGCATGGTGATGAGTTTCAATGATCTATATATACCGATAGTCAGTGGATTCCTGTGTCATACTGATTGAAATATTTAACGGTATGATCTGGGAGTCAGTTGACTTATTGGACTGTTCAACATCTGTAGCAGGAAAGGCTGAAGTAAGTGAAATTTGTAGTATTTTGTAGCTATTCGGCTTTAGAGGAACGGTAGGTTGCTAGGCGCTTTGAGGGATAGAGCACACCTTATTTCGCCTACAATCCTTCTATAAGATCTTGAGACCGCGACGTGCATAAAATCTATACGGTCTTATCCATCCTACAAATCTCCCGAACGTTTTTGCGCTTGAGCTTACTGATCTGCCTCATGATCTGAACAGACTTGTAAAAATGCTAAGAATCTTGCGTACAGAATCTTGAAAGTCTTACAAGAAAAGTTCAGCATAATCGCAGGTGTCTTCCGCAAGTAAGGGCTATTTTTCGCAAGATCTGTCGATTAGTGTGGCCCTACAAAATATCAATGCATCTTATTACATATTCTGGCTTATTTTCAGATTTCTTAGAGTGATATTGAATGAACACATCGTTGTTGGGACTAGAGTGTTGTTTTCCTTTAAAAAATGAAAAAGTTTCTAATTTGATGCACATCACTGTATATTTTGAAGCATATGAATAACTACAAACATATCAGCAGAATAAGACACGAATTTCAGTGAATGTATTCATTGTACTCACATTAGTAACAGAAGTCAAGTCACTGTAAAGCACATTGAAATCGAGATTTCACTGCACTGGTAAAATGTGGCAGTCCAATATTGGAATCGCAAGGAAATTTCGCCTTACCGCAAAGTCCTGATTAATCTGGCGATGATGTTTCGTGCAAGCGGTTGCGAGGCAACATTAAGTATTGTTTAGCCCCTTTCATGCGATTCGAAGATATGGCTAATGTCTGCCAGAAATTGTTGACTCGATAGACCAGTGGCAGAGTAGGCATTCAATTTATCAAATGGTGGCATGTAGATTCGCTCATTGACGCATTATCATTATGTGATTCAAAGCTTTTAGAGTGCGAATGTTCATTGCATAAATAATTCGTTTTTTACGAATATTTATTTTGCTACTTTCCACCTGCAAGATGATTTATATATTGAGTTTTCTGCCTTACACTTGTTGCTTGATGAATTGCGGTGAATTAGGGTCTATAACCATTAGTTTTAATTAAATAACAGGCGAATGTGGACGAGAAATAAACCACATTGACAACAGGCTGCAATCTCCTAAAAAGGGCAATATTTCCCTCTCTGCTTTATGTGCAAATGTACGTGTAAGTCAAGTTAAGTAATCAAGAAAGTGTTTTATTTGCTTAAGCAATCTTTGCTGCCCTACTCATTTCACTAGGTTTTGCTCCCTCTCCAGCTTGTCCACATCCATGAATATATATTTTATGTGGCAATCCAGCAAAAGTGTTTTGCCGACTCAAAAAGTTATCGGAAAATTGATTTCTTCTGCTCCTGGTAGTTGTATTTGGCTCTTGTAGGATACATGATGTGTGCTGAATCACAATATAATTTCTGTTAGGAGATGTCGCCGAGTTTCTGAGATGGTCTTATGTGAGAGATAAAATATGTCATTTTCAAGAAAAATTATCCAATATCAATGATTTTGAGTTAGGCGATCTTTGATTTTAAAGTATTTGGTTTCAAGACTACCGTATTTGGGCATTTTAAATGTAAAGCTTCGTTTGAATTAGTGCTTGTCCATTCGAAAAATATCAGTTTTCGAATACTCGGAGATGACGAGCGAATATTCGAATATTCGAATATCTGGCATATTTTTACTTGTCAATTTAAATATAATTCAAAGTATACACAATATCGAAGAAAGCATTTCAATTTGTAATGACTCTTTTGAAATTTAAAAACTTGTCATAACTTGATTGTTCTTTGGTTATCATAAAACTATCTTCTATCTAAATACAAAAATAATCAACATTCAATTGAAAATATTTCCAACACAAATAATAACACCCTGGAAATTTTAAAATTTTACAGAGTATAAATGATTGTGTCCAATCACAGCTTGCCTGTAGCTCTGCAGTCAGTGACTGCATACAATACCCCCTTTGTGAACGCCTGAAACTAATCTACCATGCCGAACGGTAACAACAATTCCACAATGTATTTACTTGCATGATCATTAATTAATTGGGATCTTCTTTAGAATCTGCCCGCCAGTAATATAAAAGCCTGCAAAAGTAATGCAAAATAGTCTGCCCATCAACAATCAGGAAGTTTTATTGTGTTTAGCGTACGTTGCCGATGCATCATGTCCCGTGAATCCGCTAGCGTTGAGTGTCGTGTGTTACCATGCATCATGATGAAAATTGATGACATATCATCGATTATGCTCCTTCAAAGATATAGTGCAGTCCACAATTACCTGGAACCACCGATTTTACCGGCGAATTCTCCTGTTTATTCGAGGACACATTGTAGCGGATTATCACACTCACCATAAACACACCATGAATTTGATTGCGTTTTTATAGCAGAGTGGTTTATTACATAATGATGGAACATGTTCAAATGCGCATCACATGCAGCTTCATGTAATTGAGTTTTAGTTTTGTTAAAAACATATTATGTTGAAGTTAATATAATTGTGGCTGACAGATTCCAAAGAAGATCCTTTAATTGATTCCAAAATTCGGTTTGTATTTACTAAAGAATTATTGATATATGAATTAAAAATCAAATTTGATATATTTGGGTTATAATACATTCAAAGTAAATATTCAGCTGCTGGGAAAAGTAAACTTTTCCATCCATGCATACGGAAAAATAATCATATTTCAAAAAATGTCAAAATTGCAATGACAAAGTCTCCATAACTGAATGAATTTCAATACGACTTATCGCATTTTAAAATAAGTGTGGCCATACTAATATCTGGTGTGATAAATTTTCTTGATTACTAGCACAACGTTCCATCCTGCTTAAAACTTCACCCCAATGGAGAGGGAAGGGCGCTCGCCCACCCCCCTACCGAAAATGTGGTCTAGCTCCTAAACGACGGAAGATACGAACTCCAAATTTAAGATAGCTTATTTTCTACGCATTCCACAGCTTTCCACCAATTTTGAATGACATCGACTGAATACTTTCGTCACAATGTCGAGATTTTGAAAATTTGAATTTGCGACTGATTTGTCGAATTTTCCACTATTTTCGCTTTGAATGCCTTCAGGTGGCCTTATCAAGTTTTGAATTCAAACTTTAAAATTGGGAAGGATGTAGCCTAATAACCCTGGTAAAAAACTCTTCCTTCTGACCTTTGAATTGACTTTCACTGTGACATTGAACATCAAAACAAACAATGATGATATTCCGAATCGTCCGACTGCGAAAGCTAAGTCACTCGACTTTTTCGACTTAACTGTCACATAATGCATAGCGAACCCGTCTGGCAGCTTAGCATGTCTGACCGAGTACAAAATTCTCAAAGCTAGTCGATATCCAATATTGGACTTAAAATCATTCTTAAAATTGATAATTGTAGATGGTGTTTTGATTTGGCCAGAAATGGCTACCGTTTCCGTAGCCAATTAATCCCGTGAAAACTAAGCAATCCCACAACATTGGGACATTGAAGCAAAAATGTCTATTCCTCCGATCAAGAACCTCTGTCATTTTTTTGATAAATTCTATCATGAATGCCGGTGGGTATTGCTCAACCATACGTCCGCCTTTGTCTGAGCAGTATGCCTTGGCATTTTGTAGTGGTATTATTTCGTTTGAGATGAAAAACATCCGATCTGGTGCGGATTGGAAAGTGGTTTTGTAGAATGACCGACACTGCGACTTGCCAGCTTTACAGCTCATACGACGGTAGAGAACGCATCGACCATCGGAGAAATAGCTCTGCCTTACATTGTGCCGAGTAGTTTTGAGAATGAGACAGCGAGTTGGGCTCTGTCGAAGCATGAATCCACAACATGAAGGCGTTGAGCTGCACTGTGCGGCGCAATTGATTTTTGATGCAGCAGAAGAAGATGAGACTTTGTCTCCTACTTCCAAGCAATAGTTTTTCTGCTCAGCTTTGAACTTGTGTGAAAGAACATCACCATGAGCGCCGAGGATTCCAAGGAGAAGGAATATCAGGAACTTTGTTAACTTATTTATTTTATTGAATTAACATAACTAAATAAAAAACTATAAGGTCAGTTTAGTCGCATGCCAGAGGAAAAAATTAACAGTCTAAATATATAGATTTGATTATTATATCTCATTAACTTGATCCCCATTTCACTTTGATTATCAATAGGCATTATTAATCCTTACAAAACAGAATGCTATAAAATATTTTTGTAAACGTAGAGGAGACAATGATAGGCCTATAAGCTAGTAGAAACGTGTTTGGGCGTCTGTCATTTCGAAGTATAGCTTGTACAATGCGAATATCAAATTATTACTGGTAGGCTACTTGCTAAGTGAGTGTGCATTCACATCAGTAATCTTTTAACAAAGTCTCTGTATATCGATCGCTATAAGATAGATGAAATAAAAATAAAAGTTCATAAACGTTTTTTTGACAAATTGCGGGTCACAGGTCTGAGCCTTTTGTTGCTGACTCGGGAAAGACCCTCGGATCTGCGGGTCACTGGAGTAATGGGCAAAAGACCGTTCCAGGCCACCACAAAATTCAAAAAAATAGTATCTTTAAAAACGACATAAATTCATGAATTTAGACCCTTTTTCAGGTTTTTAAGACCTAAATACATGAATTTAGACCGTTCCAGGACACCATAAAATCAGAAAAAATAGTATCTTTAAAAACGACATAAATTCATGAATTTGAACCCTTTTTCAGGTTTTTAAGACCTAAATACATGAATTTAGTCCATTCAAAAAGTACCATTTTTCAAAAATGGTACTTTTTAAAAACGACATAAATTCATGAATTTGAACCCTTTTTTCAGGTTATGAAGACCTAAATTCATAAATCGGCTAAAGCCAGAGGAGCTTCGCTCCGATTTGGGCGTTTTTAAAAATACCCAATTTTTCAAATTTTTCAAAATCTCAAAATTTGAGAATTACAATCGGGCGAAGCCCTAGAACCTTCGGTTCGATTTTCACCCTCAAAATCATGACCGTTCCAGGACACCGAAAAAATCATAAAAGTTAAGAATCTCAAAATTTGAGAATTACAATCGGGCGAAGCCCTAGAACCTTCGGTTCGATTTTCATTGCTTAAATCATGACCGTTCTAGGACACCGAAAAAATCATAAAAGTTAAGAATCTCAAAATTTGAGAATTACAATTTTCACCCCCGCCAAAATCATGACCGTTCTAGGACACCGAAAATTAGTATTTTTAAAAACGTCTTTTAAATCCATTTTTCAGGTTTTTAAAATATATCATGTGACTAAAAATATTTCTTTAAAAATGGAAGAAACAAAAGTGGAAGGAACTTCAGAAATGGAAGGAACCTCAAGAATACATCCTTCGTTATCATATGATCGTAGTTCTACTTTAATGGACATTGAAAAGATTAACATTGAAAAAATGAATAAAGAAAAACACAAAGATAGAGTTAGGTATATGAAAGATAAGGAATCTCAATTATTATTAAGATTAGAGCATTATAAAAAATTAAGAAAGAGATGGACTAAAGTTAAGAATGTAACACAAGGAATTGGCATATTCTTAACAATAAGTTTAGGTGCTTTGACAATTGTTATATCTTCAGGTGTTTTAGTAATTCCAGTAGTTGCTACAGCTTTAACAGGTACGGGTGTTTTTGCAACTTCACTTGTTACAATGTTAGATAAATCTTTAATAACTAAGAAACGAAAATCATTAAAAACTAAGCATTTACATATTAAAGAAGTCTATGATAAACTACATTACTACTTTCAAAGAGTATGTGATGATAATGTTATTACGTTAGATGAGATTGAAAAATTTGATCAAATAGCAAATGAAGTAAATCAAATATCATTTCAATCACAGACAGAAAAAGTTGATGATAAAAATAAAAAGGATGGCAAAATTTCTAGTGATGCTAAAATTTCTAATGAAGAAAATGACAAATTTTTTTTAGAAGAGCTAAAAACTTTAAGCGAAAATTTAAGCAAAACTTTATTAAACAAAACTTTATTAAACAAAACTTAAAACGAGAAAACTTTAACCGAGAAACCTTTAAACGAAAAGATGTTAGACAACAAAGAAATAAAAAAATAATTTGTTCAGTAAAATGTTTTTGCTGCATTCCAATGCTACCACAAAATTCAAATATTATATTTTAAAAATGGATAAAATTAAAGCTGATAATTTTAAAAGAATAAAACAATTAGAAGAGTTAATAAAACAAAGAAATATTATGAAAGAAAATCATCTTCAACATAGAATGATAAAAGCTGGTATTCAATCTGATATGTTTGAAAAAATGCAGCAAACCGAGCAAGTAAAAACTGATTTTGAAAAAACTATGAAACCATTTAAAACTCTTGAAAAAGAAAGTACAAATAATGATAAACAAATTGATATAACAGATCCAGAGCACAAAACTATATTAGATGACTATGGATTACTAGAATAAAAACATTAATAAGAAATTACCAAAATCTATGCAATTTGAACATTCTATTTCATTTATAGATGGAAAAACAATACCTAGATTTTATCTCGGACAAAAAGAAATATTTCCACAACCTTTTCGAGGTATAATTTTTTCACCAGATAAATCTCCTTTTAATTTAGATAGAAATTTTGTTAATCTTTTAAGAGGAGCAGATTTAAATAATTATGCTGTAGAAGATCTCATAAAATATAAAGCTATGTTAGATAGAGTTGGTGCAGTAAAAACTCTTAGACGTTATAAACAATTAGAAAATTTATTATCAACGGGAGTTAAAGTAGGAAAAGGTTTATCTGAAAAACAGAAAACAGAAACAACCATATTTTTACCAGATGATCCACAAGAATTACTAAATAGATTAAATATTTTAATATCTGCAATAAAAGAAGGACATAATTCTAGTTTCAATGAAATTCATGCTATATTGAAAAGACTGTTAGAAAAGAAGATTCTAAATGAAGAGGATTATAAAAGTATAACCGGACATCTCTGATGTCCTCCAGGGCTTCGCCCGTAGCTGAAATATGTTGTTGTTTTTAATTTTTTATAAAAAAAATATTTCATAAAAAAAATATTTATTTAATTTTTTTAGTTTAAAAATGTGTTCAGCAGATTTAGACAAAATTAATAATCATTTAGAAAATTTGATAGAGATTTTGGGTTCATCAAAATTTAGTACGACGTTAAAAATTATAACAACTACTTCATCACACACTTGTAATTTAGAACCCATTCTACATTTGGAACAAAATAAAAATTATCAAATTGCATTGACTAGTTTCTCTACATTTAACACTATTCAAAACGTTATCAAAGATGTGAATGATCAATTTAGATATTCTACTGATAAAGGCAAAACATGGAAAATACTAACTTTTCTTCCTGGTTCTTACGAAGTTGAAACAATATCAAATGAAATTAAGAGACATTTAGGTATATCATTTAAAGATAAGAAACAATTACATTTTGCAGTTGAACCGGCAGTTAATAAATTTTCTCTTACTTTAGACGAAAATCATCAAGTTGATTTTAATCATGATAGATCATTGTCAAAGCTATTAGGATTTAATAAACAAACTTATAGTCAAGGTTATCATTTAGGTGAGAAGATTCCAAAAATAACTGAAATAAATTCAATTGTTGTACATTGTGACATTATTGAAGGAGGATATATAAATGGTAAATTATCAAATTTAATATTCAGTTTTCCAGCTTTTACTGTACCCATTGGTTATAGATTAAATGTATTTCCACAAACATTAATATATTTTCCTATTACAAGAAAAACTATTAACAACATTAACATTAGAATCACTGATGAAAAAGGACAAGAAATAAATTTTGGAGGTGAAGAGATTATGATAGATCTTTTGGTTCGGGAGGTATAAACTCCCGTTCGAGAGGTATGAACTCCCGTTCGAGAGGTATAAACTCCCGATCGGGAGGTATAAACTCCCGTTCGAGAGGTATAAACTCCCGTTCGAGAGGTATAAACTCCCGTTCGAGAGGTATAAACTCCCACGCGAAGCTAGAGAAGTTTAATTTTCTTCTTCTTTAGAAACAAAAAATAAAAAAAAATAAAAATAAATTTTTTTATTAAAAAATGAGTGAACTACCTCCATTAAATAAAAAAAAAATTAAATTTAATCATCATCCAAATTTATCTAATAAAGTTTTGTCAGTTATTTGTGGAAGATCAGGATGTGGAAAAACATATCTATTATTTAAAATTTTAACGACTCCAAATTTTTTGGATTATAACAATCTTATAATTTATACAACAACGGCAGAACAACCCGTCTATCAATTTTTAAAATATGGATTTGAAAATAATCTTAAAAAAACAGCAATTGCTTCATTATTCAAAGAATATGAAAAATCTGAAGATGAAGAAGAAATAAGTTCGTGGTGTGAAGAAGCAGCAAAAAATAATCAGTTAGTAGAATCTAATAAAAATAACCATATAAAGATACAACTAATAGATGATAGTGGTAATATGCAAGATCCTAGTAAACTAGATAAAACAATGAAACATTGTGTAATTTTTGATGATTGTGTTAATGATAGAAATCAGTCAGTTCAGAGAAATTATTTTACACGAGGTAGACATAATAACTGTAGTGTATTTTATTTAACACAAAGTATGTATTCATTAGACGGAAGTGTTATTAGAAAGAATGCAAATATATTTATACTATTTGAAATAAATGCAAGAAACTTAAGTGATTTGTTAAGAGATTTATGCGTAAGAAATAAAGATGAATTTAAACAATCGTGTAATAATGCTTGGTCAAAAGATTATGGCTTCATTACAATTAATATTGATAAAAAAATTCATGAAAGAGTTATCGAACAATTGTTCTCTGACTGAAAGTCGATAGAAAATATTTTCGCGGAGTGATAAAAATATACAAATATAGTGTTATAATATTTTTTTATTTTATATATATATCAAATTTGTCTATCTTAGAAATTAGAAAATTAAAAAGGTTCAGTAGTTATTCCATCAGGTAAAATTTTTCTTTTATCATCAAATGGATCTAATGCTAATTTATGTTCTTCTTTTAAATACATGTTATGTTTTTTTGAATTAAGTCTATAATTACATGCTGTTTTTATTTCATTAATAAATAATACATTTTTATAATCTTGAAATGTTATTTGATTAGCCACTGATGCCTTTGAAATTCCTTTTAATGTTTTATGTGTTTTAATATTATTAGTTGTATCATAACAGTAACATTTAGATTTTAAAAATATAGCTTCTGTTATGAAATCTTCATTTCCTTCTAATTCATCTTTTACTTTACATAAATCAGAAGGATGAATGATATCTTTTATTTTATCTATTTCTTCATCAAGTGTAGAATTATACGGTATTGTTAATTCTAAGAAAACAGAATCGGTATCTGTAAAGTGTAATTTATAGTTTTTGCCATAAGCAGGTGCTAAATAATCATATATAAATCTATACATAAATAGTTTAGCTAATTCTAATATAGTGAAACCAATAAAATTAAACTTATCATGTTTTACGCTAATTCGACGTAAATGTACAGCACATAGTTCATCACTAAATCTAGTAGTTCTTTTATATGTAGGTTTCCTTGTTAAATTTTGAAACCTATCTTTATCATAAACTATTTCAATATTTTGTCTATTACGCACATTTTCTAAAGTCTTACCATAAAATGCATTATTCATTAATTTGAAGAACACGTTTCCAAAATAATCTTTATTTCTTTTAGCTATTTTGCGTTTTTCAATATTGAACTCTATATAATTTTTTAACCACCTAGATTTTTGATAAAATAGTTTTCGATGTATTTTGGTGAGAATCATTCCATGATCTAAATACCAATCTAGCATTCTTCCTTCAACAACATACTTTCCTTTATTGCTTTGTGTTAACATAAGTTTTTTTGTTGGTCTGTATTTTTTAGGAATTAAAGATTTTTGATAATCTGAAAAATCTTCTATATTAGGAATTTTGTTTTCTGGACAGAAAGGATAATATTTTGTTGCGTCTTTTATATAATCAGGGTATACTAAATCAACTTCATATATATAACCATGATTATAATTTCCATCATATGTTTTTTGATAATCTAGATCGGCGAAGCCCTAGAACCTTCTGTTCGATTATTACACCATGTCATTTCACCTGTTGGTAATTCTTGTATCATGCAAGAAGAATATAAGCTATTAAAATCATAATATAACAAATAGTTTTCTCTCATGAATTCATCAATTGCTTTTTCACGTTCTACTCCTTCTCGTTTCGTTCGAAAAATTTCTAATATTTTTTCTTTTTCTTCTGGAGATAAAGGTTTCATTATTCCATATTCTTGTGGATTTACTTTTTTATTATAACATTTAACATATCTATTACCTAAAACTGATGAAACTCCACCTCTAATTCCAGATTCAAAAAATAATAATTTATCATATGTATTTTCTTTATAATGTTTAAGTTTAACATTTGTATGTTTTAATCCTGCTAACCATGTTAAACCTGGTGTAGAATAACAATAACATGGATCTATTCCGTAATATTCTAAACACATATCACGAAAGTTTTCAAAAAGATCAGCTAGTATTAATACATCTATCTGTAGATATTTCATTGTATAATCATACATTGTTTTACAATTTAACTCTCTCCAATTCTTTTCAGCTTCTGCATAGTCTTCGTCAGATAATTTTGATTGTTTTAATGTTGATTTAAATTTATTTATTGGAGGAAGTTGTTCTTCTTCCATAATTTTATTCACAGAATTAAAATCTCCAGTTATGTACTCATACGGAAATATTCCTTTTAAAGGTTTTAAATTATATTTATTTAATATTTTACATTGTTCAGATTTCAAAGTTTTTCCCATAACATCTAATGAATAAGGAGTAAAAAATCTAAATGCATCTAAAATTCTAATACAACCTAATTGCATTGAAAAATATTCTTCTTCTTGTTTACATAGTACATTTATTTTTTGTTGTTGTAATTTTTCAGATGAAAATAAATCTTTCATTACTAGATGGAAATCATATTTAGAACCATTATAGAAATATAAAGGAACAAAGTTATATTTAAATTTATTAGCATTAAGATTACAAGAATTATGTGCTGCACCTCTATATAATCCATTTAGATGATCATGATCTTTTACCTTGACGGCAGAGCCGTCGCTTCGCCTATCAAGATATCTACCTTTGCCATTTTTATAATTTTTTGTAAATTCTCTTCCACAGTAATAACATTTTGTTTCATTAATAAAATTTAATTTTTCTTTTTCTGTTAATGGCATCATCGGTATATTTGTTTCAAGCAATTGTGAAAAACGTCCTTGTAATTCTTCTACTTTCTTTGTAAACATTTCTGAACTATCTTCACCATAGTATTGAAAATATTCTGATTTAAATAATTCAGGATAATTTGAATGAATGTACATTCCCCAACATAATGGTTTTTGTTCAAATAAATATTTTTCTTTACTTTGTTCAGATGCACTTTTTCCAGGTGCACTTTTTTCAGAATTAAAAACCGAAGGTTCTAGGGCTTGGCCCGTACCATTTTCAGAATTATAATTTTCAGAATCGGGTGAAGCCCTGGAACTTTCCGTTCGATTTTGTGTCATATTAACATTATATGCTTCAAAATCACAATAAATAGTAAAGGGTACTTTATTTTTAAAATACCATTTATTATATTCTAAATAATCATCTTTTGGAAAAGTATTTTGAACTGCTTCGTTTTGTTGACAATTCTCCAAATGTCTATTCATTTCTTCTTTAGTTCTAAAACTTGTCATACATTGAAGACAAGGAAAATTTTTATTATCTGAAGTTTTTGTAAATATAGAAACATCTTTACACAATATAAAATGACCCTGATAATATAATATATTCGCTTGTGCTGGTTGTTTTGACTGTTCTAGTTTTTCAAATTCATCTTTATATATTTCATGTGTTTCATTAATTTCTTTTGTAATATTAAATGTATTTTGATAATAATTTCGATTTAATATTTGTAGCTGATAAATATATTCTTTATCATATTGTTCTTTATATTGTTGTAGACATTTTTTTAAACATTCATTTAATCGGAGCGAAGCTCCTCTGGCTTTAGCCGATTCTTTATTTTCTTCATTATTTAATTCTTTATTATTTAATTTTTTATTATTTTCTTCATTTAATTTTTGAATTGTTTCTATCTTATTTTGATATTTATGGTGATATTCTTGTAGTAACATTTTTGTTTGTTGTTGATAATCTATTTTACATTTTTGTAAACTTTCATTTAAATTTTCTAATTTTTGTTGATATTCTGAAGATGAAGATGAATATTTGTAATTATAATCATCAGTACGTCCTTTATAATTATTATGATTAATCATTATTGGTGATAGTGTTTTAACAAGTTCAAATTTTTCAGTACATATTATATTTCCTTGGTAAAAAATATTATGATGCATGTAATTTCCTCTATCATTATATACTATTTCTGATTGGCATAAATTTTTATTATTCAAATAAAATTTTTTTGAATCTGAGTAAAGTGGAGTAATTTTACCAATAGAAACATAATTCACATTTAATTCAAAAACATTTACTTCTATTAAATTTTTATTCTTTTTATGAAACTTTTTTAACCTATTATAATCATATGGAAATTCATCTAAGCCATCAGAAAGATCAAATTCATTTATGTATTCTTCTTTATTATAATGACTTAGTCTTTCTTTATGGTATTCTGCAGGATGTAAATGTGCTATAATACTCCACAGAAAACAATAATCATCTTCATTTTTTATGTTGATTATTTGTGGTGAACTGAAAGGCAAAGGAACATAACTACCACCAGTATTATTTTTATATTTATCAATTACTATTTTCTTAGATAGTATTTTAACAAATCTCCAACCAGATTCACGTAACTGGGCTTCAATTATACAATTTTCTAATTTAAGTATCATCGATTCAAATATGGGTTGTATATCATTTACATTATGAATTTCTTGTGAATTTGTAAAATGTCCTTGTATTATTTCTTCAGGAATTCCATCAGGTCCATTTTTTGTATAAAGTACTTCTACATTCATATAACATTTGAAAGATTTCTTAAATATATTATAAAAGTTTGTTAATACATTATAAAAAGTTTCATCGGTTTCATTATATTCAAAAGACTGATTAAATAAATATTTTATATTTGCTAAGGCATCATCAAATTCATCTATTTCGTTAAATTCATCAGTATCGCTAAATAAATATCTTCCATCTGGTACGGGCGAAGCCCTAGAACCTTCGGTTTGTATGGTCTCATCTTCACTATTAAAAACTTTTTTATATTCCGAATGTGAATAATCATCAAACATTTTTTTAACTTTTATATCAGTAGGCAATGTTTCTAGATAGTTTTTATAACTATTTAATTTTAATATATTTCCTTCATCAACTCGTTCTACATTTTGTAAATGCAATTTACTATTTAAATGAGATTGATAACTTCTTTTTGTTTGCAACTTTTTTTTACATAAGACACAATAAAACTTGGTATTTTCCATTTTTTTTATTTTTTAGAGAAAATTTAAGAAAAAAATTTGTGTTTTAATTTTAGATATAAACATTCTAATATCAAGGACTTGAGTGTTATTTTATATTATTATATATTTCACGTTCTTTAGTTATTTTTTTCTTTATCACATTAAGTTTTATCATATTAAGTTTTATCATATTAAGTTTTATCTTATTAAGTTTCATCATATAATGTTTTATCAAAAGATAATTTAAATTTTTTTTCACTAACTATTGATTCATCATCATCATCATAAATTGTTTCTTCATCATCATCATAAATTGTTTCTTCATCATCATAAATTACACTTTTTGGTATAGGATGCCCTTCCATGATAGGATACCATTCTCTTATTGGAATATCTAATTCTAAATTACATCTTTTATCTGATAATAATATAATAGAGAAAAATATTGGTCTTTGATCTCTTTTGGAAAATTTAATAACACCACCATAATCTGAATCACTTTTAGTTTTTGTTAAAGATGATAAAATTTTAAATTGATTAGATGTAAATCCTAATTTAAATTTTGTAGACCCGACACATAGTTGTCTAACAGTATCTTCAACTATACCATCATTATTATTTTCAATTGTAAGAAAATGAAATTTAGATAAATTTTTATAATTACTAATATTTTTATAATCTTTTTTACCATTTACACCTTTTTCAGATGTTACAGAATCATCATTATTATCATCTATATTATTATCATTATTATCATAAGATTCTTTAAGATCGGGCAAAGCCCTAGAATCTTCGGTTCGTTTATTATGATTATGATTATGGTCATTGTTAATAGTATAAGGTGTAGTCCACATATAAATTTTCTCTTGTTGAGCTAAACCATTTATATAAGATTTTAACAAATTAATATTTAAGTTTGAATATAATCCTATATAAGTATCATCATCATATCTTTGCGGCATTTCTAATGTTTCTTGTTTATAAATTGTGTCTCTATAATAAACTTGACATAATAATTCTTCATTATGTTTTTTACTCTCGATATGAATATTATATTGGTTTTGTTCATCAACAAATCATCTAATTTTTTCCTTGGAAAACGATTTTAATTTTTTAACTAATTCTTTAATATTAATATAATTAATAATTTTAGTTTCTATCCAATCAGTATTACTAATCGGCAAAACTGCTCTAATAAATCCATAAACATTATTATGACCTATTATAACCATATTTTCTTTATTTAATTCCACATAAGCTACATCATTATATTTACTAACAATATCCATAAATTTAATAAATGGATCCCCCGGAAATAAACAATAATTAGTTTCTATAGAAGGTAAACCTTTAGTCTGTTCTCTAAATATTTCGGCTTGTAATTGAAACAAAAGATTAACATCTATACATGGATTATTATTATTATTATTATTATCAAAACATTTATTTTCAAATCCCGTTGATCTCGTCGAATAAGAAGAACAGGATGATGCGGGCGAATATAATTTTTTTAAATTTGGATTTTCCATTTTTTTATTTTTATTAGAAAAAATTTTATTTTTTATTTTTATTAGAAAAAATTTTATTTTTTTATTGTTAAAAAATGATGTTACCAAATGTTGGTGGAGGTGCATATATCCCGAATAATCGTGAATTAGAAATAGAGATAGAAAATTATATCATGAAAACTGGAGACGTGTTATCTGGTCCATTACATCTTTCTATTCTTCCGCAACAAAATACAGAGTTAACAAATAAACAATATGTTGATACACAAATCAATGATTTAAAGGAAAAATATATAAACGATGTTTTGGTTCCACTGATGAATGAATTAAAGTTGCTAAAACTTAATGACAAATCATTAAACAAAAAATTATTAAAACTTGATAAAAAGGATAGAGAGCTAGAAGCAGATATAGCAAAACTTTTTAAAAAGATTTCTGAACAATCAAAAATTTTAATATTACTTTCTATAAAGTTAAAATCTGCAGTCATTAAAAATAAACATCAGATAAAAATGTTAAAAGAACAATTAGAAGATGAAATAGAAAAACTACCTGAAAGAATTAAAAAAAATTTAAAGCAGTTACAAACTACATTCCAAAAAAGTGTTGATGAATTAAGTTCTAAAATTACTCAACAAATGAAAAAGATGAATAGAATAATAAATGAAGTAAACTCACTTAATCAAAAAGTTGATAAAATGAAAACTCTTAAAATCAATTTAGAAAATGAATTAAAGAAAAATTTACAAGAAAACTCTAAAGAAAATAAGGAACAGTTAGATGCTGTTAAAAGACAATTAGATGTTCTTAAAATTAAGTTAAATGCTCTTAAAACGGCGTTGAAGATGAATCAGGAGAAAATGCAAGTTAATAGAAAAGAAATTAAAGTACATCACACACTGCTTGACGCAATAGATAAAGTGCAACAGGCAATTAATAAAGTTATCTCGAAGTTGTTGTCCATTCACAAACGTAAATCTTAACACGTAGATATTTTTCTCAAAAGTCAAATTTAATCCTAAAAAATGCCTATAATTTATAAACACAATCTTAAACATTTTGCATCAAATAATAAAATTGCTCATGAACCATCTATGAAACCTGTGTACCATTATGATAGTGTAGAAACTGTCGGAACACAAAAGTTCCTAGGCACCGCAGGTGCCGTCCAAAAAGAAGGAGATGGCATCTTTTCTGGTATTGGTAGTATCGTTAACTTAATTAAAAATAATAAAGATTTGATTACATCTGCTGCAAAAGGAGCAGCTGCTATAGGTAGTACAGCTAGTGCAATATCAAATGCTGTTAAGTGTCAAAACGAATTAAAACAACTAGAAGCTATTCGTAAACTTAGGAATGATTCTGAAGAACTAAAAAAATTAAAAAACTTTCAGATGAAACAAAAAATAAAATTGCTAACATAGCTGTAGAGGGTGATAGTAAACATAATGAAAAAACAATTGAAGAAATAAGAGGAAATGGCGTGAGTAGCAACCTTCGGTTTAACCAGCAAAGCTGTAGCGGAGCTGGTCTAGCAAAATTCTAAAATATATTTTTTAGTAAAATTTTTTTTAGTAAAATTTTTTTAGTAAAATTTTTTAGTAAAATTTTTTTAGTAAAATTTTTTTGTAAAATTATTTTAATAAAATTTTTTCTGTCTGTGAGAAAAAACAAAAAGTCAAATTATTTTTTATAAAAATGTCTTCGCTTATCGAAAATAAATTTAGATTAGATGATCCTCCGTTCACCAGTTACAATCAAAAAAAGAATGACTATATAAGAATTGCTATGAATCCCGGATCTTCCAGTAGAGTAAACACTGGAGGTGATTTAATTTTTGAAGTTGATAATCAGCAGAGCTATTTATATTTACCTGATTCATTTTTACACTGTGAATATTCTTTATATAGTGATGCTAATTTTACAACACCATTACCAGATACCGATAATATTACACTAGAGAATAATTTTTTTCCAAGATTATTTACACAAATGCGTTTAGATGTTGCAACTCAAAATATAGAAACAATAAGTGATTCCCCAGGTGTAATTGATACAATGCTTAGATTTGTAACAATTGGTGAAAATAATAAAAAGTATGAAATCGAAGGTTGGTTTCCTGATACTAATGATGGTATAATTGTTGATGATTTAACTCACGCTGGAACAGATGCAGCAGGAATTGCGAAAGATGTAGAAAATATTGCAAAACATTTAAATAAAACAAATAATGATGCATATAAAGAAAGACGTGAATTTAACAAGAAAAGTAAACAGACAGTAAATTGGTCATTGTCTCCATTATTCGGATATTTAGATTATGACAAAATATCATATCAATTTAAATTTAAATTAATAATTCATCGTACAGCAAATAATGAATTAATCTTTTTTGGCAAAACTGGAAAAAAAGCATATTTAAAAATTGATAGACTTGAATGGTGGATTACGCATATTACTCCTAGTTTAGAGGTTGAAACAGCTATTGCAAAAAGATTAAATACTAACAAACCAATTCCAGTAAATTTTCTAAAGCGTACTGCTAGTTCAGTAACTTTTTCCGAACAAAGATTTAACTGGCATTTTACTAGAACTGCGAATACCCCAAGATATTTATTACTAACATTTCAAAGAAATAATTCTCCAAGTTTTGATAAGAACAATAATATTTTTCATATTAATACAATTCGAAGTTTACAAGTTTCATTAAATCAACTCGATATCCAATTGATCCATTAAGATTCGATGATACCAATAATCAATTTATGGAAGGATATGATTCTTATAGAAATCTTTGTATAGAATTTGGAGTTGAACCACAATTAACTCCTGGAGATTGGAGACATTTATATCCAATTTTCTGTTTCGATTTAAGTGCACAATCTGAAGATATTATTAAAAATGGTTGTGATGTAACAATTAATATTGAAAAGAAAGATTCCACAACTTCATTGATGGCTTATGGTTTATTGCTAGAAGATGTAAAATATTCTATTGAAATTCTTAATGGAAAGATGGTAAGGATAGGCTAAAGCCAGAGGAGCTTCGCTCCGATAAGTTAATTAAAATTTTTTCATAACAAGAATAGATTAAAATTTTTGTTAACTTAAAAATTCTTAACTTAAAATTTTTTCATAACTAGAATAGATTAAAATTTTGATATCTTAAAAATTTTTCGTAACTTAAAATTTTCGTAACTTAAAATTTTTTATTAAAAATGTCGCAAGCGAAAAGTAATAATAATAATAAAACTGTTGAATTAAAATTACGTAATATTGTTGACAAAAATACCCCTAAAACTATTACTATTAATAAAAAAAAGTATTACATAAGTAAACCAATGATAGAGAATATTCAATTACAAGAAGAAAAGAATGGCGGTATTCTCCCATTAATTCAACTAATAATAGGAGGCATAGCTGCAGCAGGAAGTGTTGCAGGTGGGACAGCTGGTATTGTCCAAGCAGTAAATAAAAATAAATCAGAGAAGGCAGCATTAGAAGAACAAAAACGACATAATAGAGAGTTAGAGAAAGTTGCTAGGGGCGAAGGAGTAGTAGATAATTTTATTAGTAAATTAAAATTAGTTGATGAAGGAAAACGAGTTCTTAAAAATATTTTCCACAATGTTGATGATTTAATTGAAATTAAAGAAACTAAGGATGGTTCTGGAATATATCTAAGTCCTAGTATGATAAGGTAATAACCTCAGAACCTTTGGTTCTTTTCGGTAAAACTTTTATTTTATCTTTTAAATTTTTTTTATCTTTTAAAATGAATTCTACAAATTCCGAAAATTTAACTAAATTAAAAATTTCTAATTTAGATTTATTGAATTATCTATTAAGCAAAAATAAAAACTCAAATTGTCAGCATATTGGAGGTGACAAGAACAAAGTTCCATACCACTTCGGTGGTGATATACAAAAAACATTAGAAAACTTTCCTGGATTTATTTGGAGTAAATATTCGAAAGAAAAACATCTTCCTGGTCATTCATATACTGGTCCAGGAACTCGATTAGATATAAGACTAGATGAGAATAATAATCCGAAACCAGGTGAAGAACCAATAAATAGAGTAGATGCCGCAGCTTACAGGCATGATTTAGCTTATCGAAATCATGATCTAAGTTCTCGACATGCAGCTGATAAGAAGATGATTCAAGAATTAGATAGTATTCAAAATCCTACATTTAGAGAAAAAATTGAAAGAATGTTTGTTAAGAAAGCTTTACAAGCTAAAATATTATTCGGTCAGGGTTTAAATGAAACGACGGCAAAGCTGTCTGAGAGCATCGCTCGAACCTACGCCTCCGAAATTCATAAAGAATACAGAAGGCCTAAATATTTATTGAAGGTAAAAGTATTTAATAAAGATGATATTTGGAGTGCTGATCTTATTCATATGCCGAATGAAAGGGACTACAAATACGCATTGACCGTTATAGATTTATATACACGATACGCTTGGGTAAAGCCTTTAAAAAATAAAAGTGGTCTTTCAGTTAAATATGCGTTTGAAGAAATCTTTAAAGAAAGTAATAGAAAGCCAAGGAAATTGTTTGTTGATAAAGGGTCGGAATTTTATAACAGAAACGTTCAGCCACTATTTGAAACTGTTTATTCAACTGAAAACGCAGGAAAAGCTGTAGTGATAGAAAGATTCAATCGGACGTTAAAAAATAAAATTTTCAAAAAGTTTACTCAGCAAGGAAATCAGAAATGGTTGAGGATATTACCAGGAGTTGTAGAAGAGTACAATAATAAAGTTCATTCTGGTATTGAAGAAACTCCAAAGAATGCTTCTGTCGACCCTGATTTGATAAGAAAAAAAATATTCGAGAATAATAATTTGAATGAGAGTAATCCGAATTTGCAGAAACTTAAGCCGAAATTTAAAATTGGAGATAGAGTTAGAATATTTAAATATAAGAATAAATTTGAAAAAGGCTTCGTCGGATACTGGACGAAAGAGATATTTGAAATTTCTAAAATAAATCAAACTTATCCGTTTACTTATGAAATTAAAGATTTAGATAATGAGGATATCAGAGGTCGTTTTTATCAAAATGAATTACAACGAACTGAGCTTTAGCTTTTTAATTATCATTATTATTATTATTTTTATTATTCAATTCTAACATAATATCAAGAAATGATACTCCTTTTTGTAATTTAAATAAAACATAAAGACATAATTGACCACAGTAAGTAGTTCCCGGTTTTTGAATTTGAAATGTATTATAAGTTCCATTTTCAAGTAATTTTTTAACTTCGTTTGTAGGTGGAAGACCGTATGAGTCAAAATAGTAATTATCTCCATTTTTATTAGACATACCTGCTGACCAATGTACGCCTTTTTCATCTGACGTATGGAGATTGGTTACGAAATTTACAGTTATTGATGGAACTTTGTTCCGGGAACTGAAGGTTCCTGTTGGCTTATTTTTTAGGAATTGTAATTCGTCTCTCATTAGAACATGAAAATTCTTTATTCCTAATTCATTTGCGATTTTCTTTAGGTCGAAATTTGTCGTAGTTTGCGTTCCATATAATTTAAAAAACTTATTTATGTTGCTCATTTTATAATAAAAAAATTTCTTAAGGGACCCCTAGAAGACAGAAGGGAGGGGGTAGCAGAACTACGTTCATATGATATTGAAGGATAAATTCTTGCTGTTTCTTCCACTTTTGTTTCTTCCCCTATTAAAGAAATATTATTAGTCACATGATATATTTTAAAAACCTGAAAGATGGATAAAATTCATGAATTTGAAATTCTCAACTTTTATGATTTTTGGTGTCCTTGAACGGTCATGATTTAAGCAATGAAAATTGTAATTCTCAAATTTTGAGATTCTTAACTTTTATGATTTTTTCGGTGTCCTGGAACGGTCATGATTTTGGGGGTGAAAATCGAACCGAAGGTTCTAGGGCTTCGCCCGATTGTAATTCTCAAATTTGAGATTTTGAAAAATTTGAAAAATTGGGTATTTTTAAAAACGCCCAAATCGGAGCGAAGCTCCTCTGGCTTTAGCCGATTTGTGAATTTAGGTCTTCATAACCTGAAAAAGGGTTCAAATTCATGAATTTATGTCGTTTTTAAAAAGTACCATTTTTGAAAAATGGTACTTTTTGAATGGACTAAATTCATGTATTTAGGTCTTAAAAACCTGAAAAAGGGTTCAAATTCATGAATTTATGTCGTTTTTAAAGATACTATTTTTTCTGATTTTATGGTGTCCTGGAACGGTCTAAATTCATGTATTTAGGTCTTAAAAAACCTGACAAAGGGTCTAAATTCATGAATTTATGTCGTTTTTAAAGATACTATTTTTTTGAATTTTGTGGTGGCCTGGAACGGTCTAAATTCATGTATTTAGGTCTTAAAAACCTGAAAAAGGGTCTAAATTCATGAATTTATGTCGTTTTTAAAGATACTATTTTTTTGAATTTTGTGGTGGCCTGGAACGGTCTAAATTCATGTATTTAGGTCTTAAAAACCTGAAAAAGGGTTCAAATTCATGAATTTATGTCGTTTTTAAAGATACTATTTTTTTGAATTTTATGGTGTCCTGGAACGGTCTAAATTCATGTATTTAGGTCTTAAAAACCTGAAAAAGGGTTCAAATTCATGAATTTATGTCGTTTTTAAAGATACTATTTTTTTGAATTTTGTGGTGTCCTGGAACGGTCTTTTGCCCATTACTCACTGGTCAAACGGATCACGGATCTGGAAATTTGAAACTATGCGGGTCACGGGTCACGGGTCACACTACCTGACCCATTTCCATCTCTGTTTATGAATGCGCGCGGCCGGGCGCTTATAGTTTGCCGTCATCTACGGTTGTCTGCGGTCTGCGTTGCCGCTTGAACCACGGGTGAACCGCTATGAATGTTCTGTCTTCCATGAGCATGAAATTGAGGTCCTATCACATTGATTAGTCTCTGATACATGCAGACACATGAGACGCAAAGTCTTTATAACAGGACTGCCGACAGATGTTGCAGTAATGTCACGCATAGCCACAGATGTTTAGGGTCATGTGTAATTGCGCGTAGTTTACGCGTGAATTATGCGTAATTGAGCGCGGCATGTCACCTAGTGTGGTCTCGGTCAGATGGACATTTTGTCCGTTTTGCGAGATTTTGAAAAGGATAATTATTGTCCTATCAACTAAAATTTCGCATGCATGACAACATTATGGTTCCTGAAAATTCCGTGAGTTTTCATGAAATTCGGATAAAAATGTGGCAAGAAATTGAAATTTTTCGTCGATTGCACGCGCATCGAAGGTACTCTTGTTTGACGCATGCGAAGGTCAATGACCTCAACACTTTAGAACTTCAAATGTATTTTTTGTGATAGAAGCGGTTCTACTGAGCGAAATTGAGCAATTTGGAATGCGTTTTAATCACCGCAACATACTACATTCAGAAATGTTCTCAGATTGACGCTTTGTTGTAGATCTCTAGTCAGTCAAAACTCAAAATCGCGCGATTTCCCGGAGAATTCTTCCGACAATTTAGCCGATTTTAAAACGCGTGACGTGTGAAAGGCTACATAAGCCGTAATGTTACCGTGGAATCCGCGCGACTGTGCTATTGTCTTCGATGGACATTGCTTTCCAATTGTCTCTGTTGTCCATTGTTCAAAGGAAAGGGGATTGCGAAGGCAAGAATTTCTCTCCATGGTGGACGTTGTGAGCGACATCAACTTCTTCATACTCTGAGGATCAGTTTGATGCGTGGATCACCGAAATCTGACCACTGACAGAAAATCTAAATTGGTGACAATGACTGACTTCACATTATGACCACATTATGCTGAACTCAGAAGCTTTCTCAGTTTGGCATGATGTTAAAGATCATTGGTTGGTCAAAAACCAAAATCGCGCGATTTACTCGTGGCAAAATGAAAACGCGCGACATGTGTGAAAGGCGATCATCATGCGGTCTACGCTGCCATGCGCAGGGCTGTGTCAGCCAAAGAATTAGGATTGAAAAATGTAGATTTCTATGGTGGAAACTTTTCGATGTTGCGTAGTGTATACCAATTGTAACATAGAGTGTGACATGCTGTACTCACAGAGTTAGACAGGTCGTCACTTCTTCCGTTTGACTAGAAGGGAAGCATTGGACCATGTAACGTTATTGAAATGGCACAATCTGCTGACATAATACCATAGCAATCGAACAATGAGCAGTCAGTTCAACATTAAACATGCCAAATTGTGAGAAGTTTCAGTTACTGTTATCAAACCGGATCAGACAACAAAGAGACAGTCAATGTCAAGTTCTACAGAGAAGTTTGTGAACGCTTTTTCATGC
>CAJQUW010000424.1:0-20253 GCA_907163375.1 Prostheceraeus crozeri | reverse complement strand
TAGTGATGCAAATTCTCATGTGTTGATGAACATGTGAAGTATAAGCACACAGTCATTATACATGAGCGATCATGTTACACTGGCGTTCGGATTTTAGAACTTTTAATTGTCCATAAATTTGATTATAAGTTTTAATTACTTCCCATCCCTTCAAAAGTTAGGTCGGCTTGCCATTACGAACCACATATTATGTAGTTCGTTTCACTCTGTACTGGGGTATGTTGCAATATGCTACCAGTATTAATTTATGTTCGTTCACATTTTCAATAAGATCTCAACTTTTCCTTGAAGACTTCCAGGGACTTACATTATAATGCAGCTCATGAAATTTCTATTCAAATACTCTTGATAATCATAGACATGTCAATCACAATCTGTCCTTGATCATCATAGCACGTCGTCAAATAAAATTCTCTACGCAGCTCGTGCATGAGATTGCTTTATCATAGCATTCCAACTCTATTGCAAAAAGATGCTATGTTGACAGCCTAAATTGGCGACACCCCCCTTTCCCTTTGTATTTCTTCATTCGGATTCATTGATTATTGGTTCTTTTAAGTTTCTATTCTATGTTATGTTGAAGCCGGAGTGCGTTAGTTAAAAATTTGATGCTTATGAATTACTTTGTGATTCTGATATTTTCTTCACTACAGCCTTCAATTATGGTCTATTTTTGTAAAGAGGCTACAGAAATAATAGATTAATTTTACAATAAACATTATTTTTTGTAAACTTATTGTCGATCAAATCTGATTTGAAAAGACAGAACAAGTTTATAATTCTTGAATGAAACACTGTCCACTTTGAAGATTCAAATAAGCGAGTGGTTCATCAGGCTT
Organism: Prostheceraeus crozeri; assembly: GCA_907163375.1. Lineage (NCBI taxonomy): Eukaryota > Metazoa > Platyhelminthes > Polycladida > Euryleptidae > Prostheceraeus > Prostheceraeus crozeri. The sequence goes on along the minus strand of CAJQUW010000424.1, from coordinate 19,414 downwards.
ATGATGCTACTGTAGCATGTAATCTCGCTAAAATAATACAGTTTCAATAATCCATTTCATAATGCATTTCAAAACAAATTCAGTAGCAGCATGTGTATGCAGATGCATTTAGTTTTAACTTGAAGTCGTGTCGGTCTTGTATGATAGATAATTTTATCTTTGAGATTTTTATGAACATCGTTATCGTAATTGCCATTAACTGTGGACATTATTCATGATATCACGATGAATTGAAATAATCCATTGAGTTGTACGTACAAATATCAGTCAAATTCATTTCATATGTCATGGTAGACAATCGAGCATCAAGCAACATAAATGATCTATTTGACACAATGCGGCAGCGCGATAACTGACGGATGTGAAATAAATGAAGATTTTCCTAATGAGATGTTCAGACGACAATAGCCTACTTGGAATCTGGACGAACAGCAAAAATTCTTTAGCGAAGCGCTTCGTTTTGCAAGCTCGGTCAATGAATATAAATTTTTTCAATTCATATAAAATTATGTCATAATTATGCATTATGAATTATGCAGATCTCCTGAAAATAAAAAAAATGTTCAAAATATTTCCAATAATCAGCTGTTCATCGTCAGTGTTAATAAATAAATTGCCTCAACAAAACACTTTCTCTTTAAAGGATAAACGACTCTAAATGCTTCCCCAATCATTGAATTTCCATGAACGCATCATGAGCATTAGTATAGTAAATAAGACTGCTTGGAAGGGTATTCAAAAAAAATGTAGCGTAAATTTTCGCCCCGTAAGCTAGTTATTTTCTTACGGTCGATTAGTTTCAGCTTTTATCCATAGATATTTTCTATATATTTTTTATCTATGGATATTATCTATAGCTACAGCTTTCTTTATTTTTGATTGAATTCATTCTTTATCAATTAAGGCAGACAGAGTAGTGGCAATTCATAGACTCAACTTGAATTTTCAGTTCCTCTTCATGGAATGATGACCAATCACAGGAAATCGTAACAGTGCGATGTTTTACTGTTTCTTTTGTAAGAATATTTGCATTTGAGAATTGTTATTCAATTCTCCTATGTCCTGAGCATATACATGCTATTGTTTGTCAGCCTGCAGATTTATGAGTTTCGAAATCTCCTGCATATCTCAACTGCTGGAAATGATTACTCACCCAATGAATGTTCAAGGGAATGTTTTAAATTTGAAGTTTTCCGGTGAAATGATGGACCGATCTTGATAACATTTAGGCTACACTAAGGCATTCTTTCAAACCCAGAGTTGAAAACTTCAGCTATAAAATTTTCAGAGAAAATAAAATTCATTTTCTCTAAAAGTGCATTTCATTTCTACATTCGTTATTATATAACAACTTTCTTATTTTGTTTTGGGCCTTTTATTGATTTTTTAAATTAGCATTATTATAGGTATAAGTGCTCTCTGTAAGCCGAAAAAAAGTAATAAGGGCTATTCGTACAAAAGGCGAATGATAGAGGCGCTTCGTTCGAAAAGGGCGCTCGTACAATAGTTGCGAGAGAAGGGCGCTTGGTACACTTTTGAAAGTTGGTAAACATCTTAGTCATAATCGTATTAATGTTAAGTATGAACTGCGCATTTTTAGGAGCCAAGTTTGAATTTAGATATTTGAATTTTAAAAAAAGTAATGAAGGCACTTTGCACAGTTTGTGTACCAAGCAACCTTATTCTTGCTTTCATGTCCGAGTCTCCCCTATTATAAATATACCATATCATTTTGATCTATGTAATCAAAATATGCAGTATTCCTCTGATCTCTACTAAAGCCTTTCTTGTTAAGACAAGTAACCTGGCAATTGATAAATTTATCAAATCTACTTGTCTTAACATGTAATGAGTAGCGCATAATAATGACAGCGCATATATAGCAAATAATGACCTCAAATCTATGCATTATCTATTACAAAACGCTCTTTCATTCAGTTATTGAAAAAAGGAAGGTGCAGCAAAAGCCCTGATTAAAATTTCGATAATCCAGTCTTTGTGTTCCCCCCCCCCCCGTTCTCAGAAAAAGGAATAAGTCAAAGTGTTCTATATGCTTCCTAATACATTGCCAGTCCCTTTACATGTTCACTGAACCATACATTTGAGGATTTCATAGATATCAAATCTATCGTAGATATCATAGAAATGTTTCCTTGGAGGGCGCTTGGCACTCTTTGCTTCTACTTCGATTATAGTACCAACAGCCCTTATCACTATTATTATTAATATTTCTTCATTATTTATTTATCAAAAAATTGAATTTTCATTGTTTTATGTGTTTTTCTTTGTCTTATTAACTTCACGTGTTTTCCGGTTTCCTTGTGAATTCTATTATGTAGCGGTGGTTCTCATGCACTTGATCTCCTATTGTCTATTTCTATGACGTCGTATTTCTATAAGGTTTGTGATGTTCTATTGATTCTCTGTGTCGCCCATGTGTAGCAAGTTGTGTGAGGTTTGTTCCGTGTATGCAGTTTGAGTATGCGTATTGGTTGTTTGGTTAGTGGCTCTGATGATGACCGACGATATTGGTCGAAGGGCCTCAGCAGCATAAAGGATTCACTTCGTATGCACTGATCGTGTTTTTTGAGCATTCTACAATTGAGTGAATAATGAATTTTTCTACCCGCTTAGCTGTCCATGTTTAATAGTTATGTATTATTAGAGCAAAAAAGTAGAAAAATGATAGTCCAACGTCAGCGTGATATGATCTCTTCATGTCCAGTATATGAAGACATTGAAGTTGTTGAAACTTTGAACATCGTTGGAGTTGCATGGACTCACAAACTTAAATGGGACGTTCATTTCTCCAACATCATAAGAAGTGCAAATCGTCGACTTTTTGTTCTTCGTGAATTAAGGCCATTTGTAGAGAAGTTCAAACTGATAAATGTCTGTTCGTGTCTGATCGAGTCGCTTCTTCTGTATTGTACACCGCTCTTCGGTAACCTTCAGTATTGCACATCTTCTAGAATTGACCAACTTTTAAGACGTTCTCATCGCATAATTTGTGATGAGCTTTGTATATGTCAGATTTTGACTTTAAACTTCGCCGTAATAACTTGATTTGTAAGTTTTCAGTGAAATGCATGTCATCGAATCATCCGCTGCCTCATCGCTTGCCTCATACGAAACACTTCTCCTTACCATTCCACTCCACCTCTCGTCGCTCAAATTCATTTTTCCCTATGGCCTGCGAGCTTTTCAACTTAAGACATTAGTAATCTACATATAAGTAGTCAAATACAGTATTTCTGAATTAATTTGCTGTTCACCGACTTTGCTGTGAGATTTTTTCTTTTAACTTTGTGTGCTGTAAACAGTTTTTTGAGGTACTTCATCTTTGTGAAACGAAAGATCTTCAATTTGAGAAATAAACGCTTCATTATTATCATTATCATTTATAAGGGTTCCGATGGAGGTGGGCAGAAAACATGCTTAATTGAAAAAACATGTTTGAAATGTTTTTTTTATGAAAACGTTTTCCTGTCCTTGCATTTGATTGAAACAATGTATGCTTATTAATTATGTCACTAACTAAATAGATTTAACATTGGAATGAAAAATATCAGAATTCGATGAAATGTTTTTCGAGAAAAGAAATTTAGTTATTCAGTTTTGATTGAATTTTGAGAATTGTAGTGACATTTGTACTTTACTCCGTTAGTAGCCTAAATCAAAAGTTTTATTTTACTAAATACTAAACAATAACTGGCATTGAATTCTATTATGTAGCGGTGGTTCTCATGCACTTGATCACCTATTGTCTATTTCTATGACGTCGTATTTCTATGAGGTTTGTGATGTTCTATTGATTCTCTGTGTCTCTCATGTGTAGCAAGTTGTGCGAGGTTTGTTCCGTGAATGCAGTTTGGCTATGCGTATTGGTTGTTTGGTTAGTGGCTCTGATGATGACCGACGATATTGGTCGAAGGGCTTCAGCAGCATAAAGGATTCATGGTGAATCCTGTTTTTATGGTGAATGACAACTTGCTGTCGCGTACTGTATTGCTCTGTGCGCCTAATGCTTTATTCTTTACATGTAGCAGTGTACAAGTATCTTAACCGTAGACCGGCGTGAACGGATATCAGTCCTTTTTAGGAGTAACATTATTTTATATTGTCATATTCTAAGTACATTAACCTGGTTTTTTCCGTGATAATGAGAATTGAAAATCTTCAATTTCTTCAAAGGGCAGACCATCTCATGAATAATCAGCAATACGTAGTTGTATAGGAGAGCTCTGGTGCAGCATTCGCTATCCTCACTTACGAAATAAGTTTTATAGAGAGCAAACCTTTTCCATTGAATAACATGTTAAAATTTCCACCTGCATCATTCCACGACAGTTGATGTTTTCCGCAAAATGCAAGGCAAGATGTTTCGTTAGCGAAATAATTTCACTTCAGTTAATACAATATGGGCATGCAGTCCAAAAAAATATTTGCAAACAATTTCTAACAGCATTTGAAGATATCATGATTCGCGTCAAAGTAGGTAAAATGCGAAAGTCGTCATTCCACGACGATAAAAATCCACTTCTTGCTTTTATGCAATTTGCTTTTATATGAAAATAAAGAACGTCTTTTCAAATCAGATATTATTCTAATAACTTCAACCGGTTTCGATTGGAGAACAATGAGATGGCCTACTGGCAACAATCTTTGTCAGGAAGTTGAAAAGGGTATAATTATGTACATGTTGACATTAGTTAGCAAATTTGAAATTTAGGTTATCATATATCATTGAAGATTAACTCGTAGTGCATAAGTAAGAGAAAAGTCAAATTCAAAATCATTCATAGAATTAAGATGATAGGAGATTTGCGCTGAGATGCGGAGTCGGAGTCCCAGAGTCCTATTACTTTTGCCGGAGTCGGAGTCCTATCAAATTATAGGACTCAGAACTCCGGCCTATAAACACACCGGTCTATAACCAGTATAAATATAATACAAACAAATTATTTGTCCTCGAGCGTAGTTGTCATTGTTTCGATGTCAGCCTTCTCCGTCAAACAAAAGTACACAGACAGCAGTGCATGCAAAACTTGTAATCGTTGAGGGAATGAACCGTGATGGTGAGAAAAGGAGAAAAGGTCTTTTCACTCGGTGATTTAGTAGAGAAGAAAAGCCTTCCTAGCCTCGATCACGCATGCGCACCAAAGGTCACATCAGAGACAAAAGTGAAATGTTAGTTTGATTGAGAACATTACCTCTTACACTCACGTTAATCGTGTGTGATGGTTCCTCTAAAGCGCATATTAAAATCGAAAGTGTACTTTTTTGAGAAGGATGGGGATTTTCCTGCCTGATAGAGACAGGAGAAAAACCGTGTGAAGCACACACCAACAAGTGATGTGCAAAGTTGGTAAGCTTTCATAGAAAATGATTGATTTGATACAGCAATGATCACTAAAATCTGGCTCAGGTAAGCCAGTAATGATCTATAATGTAGGTTACCAGAATAAAGGTTGATATACTTGCCACCCGGAGTAGGAGTCCTATCAAAATTATAGGACTCCGCAACCCTGGATTTAGGCTCAACAATGGGAGATCGTTGTAAAACATGCTACAATTTTGTCTGTGTTCTTATGAGCAATGTCACAACGATGTTCATTCATACGCTCTCTTAAACTCCTACCAGATTCACCGATGTAAATAAAGTTACAATCATTTAAACCAATAGAATATACAATGTTTTTTGTTATGCATGTTGTGTTATTTGCAGTTATTTTGTATGATAAATTTGTAGCTGACGATGTTATAAATTCATCCGACGAAAAAATATCACATGTTTGGCAGCGTGTGGAGTCGCAGCTTGAAACAATTCCGTATTCTGTTGATCTTTGAGGTGCAGCATCGTGCAATTTAGAAGAAACTGGAAGCTGTTTAATTCTTGTTGGAGGTTATTATTATTATTGCTTATGAACTGTGACTCTATCTTCAATGATATATGATAACATAAATTTCAAATTTGCTAACTAATGTCAACATAATTCTACCCTTTCCAACTTCTTGACAAAGATTGTGGCCAGTAGCCCATCTCACTGTTCTCCAATCGAAACCGGTTGAAGTTATTAGAATAATATCTGATTGGAAAGACGTTCTTTATTTTCATATGAAAGCATATTGAAGCATCGTCGAAAGATCCGTCTATTGACGTGCTATTTATTTAAAAAATTTTATACAATTTGCGACAGTTTTGCTCAATAGAATCTGTGTTTAAAACATTATGTTTATTACAAGCGGAAGTATGTTGCATAGCCTATATAAAGTGTGTTCCACAGCAAAATACCTAGAAAATGTGCCATTCCATATGCTTGTACATTGTACCATGCACATTAATGCGGTTTGTACATGTAGGCTTAAATACCCATTTTCATTCATTAATTAAGTTTGATGAAAACAACGATCTATGGTTAGAATATATCAAAGGCTTTCAAATGATGTGTCATTTGCCTATCATGAAGTCCCCCTGCATCAGGAATTTATACAACTGTACATTAACTTTTACATGTAGGCCTACATGTACATGTTTTTGATCAATTGAAGTGCATTGGATCAATAAAAGCAATGATTTCTGAATTTTTCTTGCTGAGAGGCTTCAGAAAATATATTATTTCTACATTTTCCGTGAGCTTCCTGCGAGAGAGCAATATACCCACAGAATTAAATATTTTGTTTATCTGCTTTGGTTTGCTAGAAGTGTGATTAATACGAAATTGACGGCACATCAGGGAACTTATAAAGTGGGCAAAAAGGAATTCCTAATACCTTACAGAGACAGGAAAAAAAGTCGTGCGTCGCTTGCGGATTAATGTGAGTTCCAGCAAAGTGCTTCGATTGCCACAATTCCTTCAGATTCGAAGAATTCAGATCATTGCGCACAAGTTTTCTCCATAATGTTGACCCTTCCGATCATTATTAAAAAAAGTAGCAGGCGTACGAAAATTAGTTCACTTGATGATTTCACATCCTATCCTCGGCTTTGCTCACTGTATAATGCATACATTGAATCGAAGCCACACATCGATGTGTGTTTTGGTGTGTGCGAAGTGATATCACAGCACGCACGCATCTCTCACTGGCTCTGGTGTCCTCTGCTGACAGCTTATTGTTTGCCATTTCCAATAGCAAGCGATACACGAATCATCCATTCGAGAAGGAGCAAGTTGTCTAATTCTATGATGTGCCATTTCGATATTAAGGCTACATATAACCCTTCCTTTCTAAAAGAAAGGAAAACCGAATCGCGCGCAGATGAATCTAGCTCTGTGAATATACCGGTACAGTCTAAATATAAAAAGCTTCATGTGTACAGGATATATGTAAATGGTTCCGCTAGAACTGCTTAGGACTATCTGTAATAAAACAATTCTGTGACAATTGATAATGACAATATAGCAATGTTAATACGATGTCTATATGACATTGAAACTGTAGAATGAGTGGAAACGAGTTCCACACCCCTCAATGAGTAGACGAGTATTTACACTGAAGATATATTACCTTATAAATGACAGCCTAGATCGTCGGCGCATAGTGCCAGATGCAAATTTTTGCATCTGTGAATATCTCTATATTAATAGGAAGAATCCTATATGTAATCTCAGCTTATTTCATCAAGAATTGATGCTGCAATATACAATAGAAGTGAATATATACCGAAATCAGCCAAAAATATTCCAAACATTCAAATTTTAAAATAGCTCTCACGCAAAAAGTATTGTGCCAAGTTTATTGTCCTTCTCTCAAAAGTTGCATAATACGTAGAAAGTAAGATACTAGAAATCAGGTGGCCATTGGGGCGAAAAACGGTGCTAGAGTTGAATGTTGTTTCTGAGATAGCGTCCTCAAGAATTTTTGTTCCTAGATACCTAAAACCTTTTCTTTCGGCTATTGATCTAATGCATGTGAGCACGTTCAATCCTTGAGTACAAGGCACCTCTTTTTTTGAGTTTGAAGAGAAAAATTGAACTTGCATAGCGCTCCCCATAAATTACTATATGGCTCATCGGCATGTGATTGTGCTAATTTTCTCCTTCTCAACTATTGTCGTTTGATTCTTGGTGCTCCTTAAATCATCCATCCTCTTCATCACGTAGCCCCCTCTGTTCTCCAGTTTCTTAGAAAATTTTGAAAGCCAGTTTGCAACTTAGCAATGAGAAAAAACAGTTCCGCTGTCACAATGATTCATTTGTTGACTAATGGCTTTTCATAGATTGCAATGTTATGTGTTTTTTTCTATTACTTCCGTCGGCGTATTTCAATTGTATCTTATCTTGACTGCCTTGAACTTTGCTTTTGTTATATTGACATCTTAGGTTAATTGTGATGGAACATACAATAATCGAATGATCTGGTCAACGTGGTTAATAAAATGATGATTGCATCAATCGCTATGAGATTACGTCAGTGTCATTAGATGAGGTCAAAAGTCAAATAATTCACATTATTTATTTTATTCACATACAAATAAATAATCAGGGATCGCTAACGTGCGGATAACATATATAATAACGTATAAAAAAATGTAAGATAGTCCTGAAAAGGACTCATTAAGCGTTCACTGTGGTGGACAAACGGATTCTCAAAAGACAAGAACGAAAATATAAAACTAAAACTGGACAAAAGAGTGCTAAAACAAATATATAGAAGAATATTTACAATGGACTCATCAGCAAGATGACCAACTGCTTTCGTCTCTTTTCGGGTCCTTTGACATCTTGGACGAATAAGCAGTGGCGGCCCACACCATAGGCCTACCCCATAAAACAAAATAAAATACACAGAAATAACGGTACTCAAAATACTGTGGATGCACTCAAATCATACCACATTGGACGGACAATTTTATGCTTGAAAACAAACCAAACTTCAGCAGGAATGAAAAATGCTTGCGAAGAAGTTTTCCCTGTATCTTCTTAAATCACATGAAAGATAGCTTCTTTTTGTAAATAATTGGCAAGTGATTTTAATCTTATCAACAACATAGCATAAATGTGCGCAAATGCGTAAATGTCTTAAAACTTGACCTGCAAAAATTGTACTACCCATGTAGGAAGGAAGAAGACTTTCAGGAAAGGTGAACAATGCAACTTCAAAAAGGAAATCATTAACCTTGTGATACACTGATGAGTGGACTCCATCTTGAAAAGCATTGATATTAACATCTAAATAAGCTACGCATTTGTTGTTATTCCCGTTTCTTTCCGCAATCAAATCATCCGGGTAGATTTGCATTAATGAACTGTCAAAATGCTGATAAATAGAGATGCGTAAGTCATCTATGTATCTCGTATTGAGTGATAATTACTTCGCAAGGCCAAATTTCTTGCTTGATACCAGCTTTCTCATAAACACAAATTCACAATGTAGAAGAAAAAGATCTGCCAACGAAGGGCTACAATTACTTCCCATGGAACTCCTCGAATCAGCTTAAAAATAAGTCCGCCAAAAACTACATAAACTTCAGATATTATGAAACGAACAGCGTCTTTAAATTGTGCAAGATCAAAACAATGATAGCCATTATACATTCTCCTACAGAAAAAATAACGATCCCATCCGACACACAAATATTTTCAAATATAATCGAAAATAAATCAAACAGGTGGAACAGGTGACAAACAATATCATTTTGTCCAATATTGGTATACAGCATCGAAAAATCGTAAACTTGAAACGAAAAAAATACAAGCACTGGCAAATAAAATAAATTGCAATGAATGTATTCTAACCACAGAATTAGATTGTTTAATCGTATCACTTTGCTAGAATTGCAAACTGATTCAAACAAATGGCACATGCAGGAACTTGATAAGTGGGCAAAAAGAAAATTTTAATACCTTACAGAGATAGGAACAATAGTCGTGCGTCGCTTGCGGATTGCTCTAAATTCCTTCAAAATGCTCCGATCGCCACGATTCCTTCAGATTCGAAGAATTCAGATCATTGCGCAAAAGTTTTCTCGATAATGTTGGGCCCTCCGATCATTTTAAAAAAAGTTAGCAGGCGCATGATAAAACGTTCACAAACTTCTCTGTAGAACTTGACATTGACTGTCTCTTTGTTGTCTGATCCGGTTTGATAACAGTAACTGAAACTTCTCACAATTTGGCATGTTTAATGTTGAACTGGCTGCTCATTGTTCGATTGCTATGGTATTATGTCAGCAGATTGTGCCATTTCAATAACGTTACATGGTCCAATGCTTCCCTTCTAGTCAAACGGAAGAAGAGACGACCTGTCTAATTCTGTGAGTACAGCATGTCACACTCTATGCTACAATTGGTATACACTACGCAACATCGAAAAGTTTCCACCATAGAAATCTACATTTTTCAATCCTAATTCTTTGGCTGACACAGCCTTGCGCATGACAGCGTAGACCGCATGATGATCGCCTTTCACACATGTCGCGCGTTTTGATTTTGCCACGAGTAAATCGCGCGATTTTGGTTTTTGACCAACCAATGATCTTTAACATCATGCCAAACTGAGAAAGCTTCTGAGTTCAGCATAATGTGGTCATAATGTGAAGTCAGTCATTGTCACCAATTTCGATTTTGACAGCTGTCTCTTTCTCAGCTGTCAGTGGTCAGATTTCTGTGATCCACACATCAAACTGATCCTCAGAGTATGAAGAAGTTGATGGCGCTCACAACGTCCACCATGGAGAGAAATTCTTGCCTTCGCAATCCCCTTTCCTTTGAACAATGGACAACAGAGACAATTGGAAAGCAATGTCCATCGAAGACAATAGCACAGTCGCGCGGATTCCACGGTAACATTACGGCTTATGTATCCTTTCACACGTCGCGCGTTTTAAAATCGGCTAAATTGTCGGAAGAATTCTCCGAGAAATCGCGCGATTTTGAGCTTTGCCTGACTAGAGATCTACAACAAAGCGTCAATCTGAGAACATTTCTGAATGTAGTATGTTGCGGTGATTAAAACGCATTCCAAATTGCTCAATTTCGCTCAGTAGAACCGCTTCTATCACAAAAAATACATTTGAAGTTCTAAAGTGTTGAGGTCATTGACCTTCGCATGCGTCAAACAAGAGTACCTTCGATGCGCGTGCAATCGACGAAAAATTTCAATTTCTTGCCACATTTTTATCCGAATTTCATGAAAACTCACGGAATTTTCAGGAACCATAATGTTGTCATGCATGCGAAATTTTAGTTGATAGGACAATAATTATCATTTTCAAAATCTCGCAAAACGGACAAAATGTCCATCTGACCGAGACCACACTAGGTGACATGCCGCGCTCAATTACGCATAATTCACGCGTAAACTACGCGCAATTACACATGACCCTAAACATCTGTGGCTATGCGTGACATTACTGCAACATCTGTCGGCAGTCCTGTTATAAAGACTTTGCGTCTCATGTGTCTGCATGTATCAGAGACTAATCAATGTGATGGGACCTCAATTTCATGCTCAGGGAAGACAGAACATGCATAGCGGTTCACCCGTGGTTCAAACGGCAACGCAGACAACCATAGACGACGGCAAACTATAAGCGCTCGGCCGCGCGCATTCATAAACAGAGATGGAAACGGGTCAGGTAGTGTGACCCGTGACCCGCATAGTTTCAAATTTCCAGACCCGTGATCCGTTTGCCCCGTGACCCGCAGATCCGAAGGTCTCTCCCGAGTCAGCAACAAAAGGCTCAGACACGTGACCCGCAATTTGTCAAAAAACGTTTATGAACTTTTACTTTTATTTCATCTATCTTATAGCGATCGATATACAGAGACTTTGTTAAAAGATTACTGATATGAATGCACACTCACTTAGCAAATAGCCTACCAGTAATAATTTGATATTCGCATTGTACAAGCTATACTTCGAAATGACAGACGCCCAAACACGTTTCTACTAGCTTATAGGCCTATCATTGTCTCCTCTACGTTTACAAAAACATTTTATAGCATTCTGTTTTGTAAGGATTAATAATGCCTATTGATAATCAAAGTGAAATGGGGATCAAGTTAATGAGATATAATAATCAAATCAATATATTTAGACTGTTAATTTTTTCCTCTGGCATGCGACTAAACTGACCTTATAGTTTTTCATTTAGTTATGTTAATTCAATAAAATAAATAAGTTAACAAAGTCGAGGTTTATAGAAAATTAGTTGTTCAAGAATGGAAATATTGTGAAATTTTCCGGCATAAATGCTATGCTACATGTATACATATTATGGCCTACCGTAACTCGCGTAATATTGAAAGCGATAGTGCATATAGTAAAAAAGATTATTTTTTTTTCGGAACACAGTCACCAGATCGGTGAAAATTATGATAAAACGATCATAAATTGAAGGAATTATTCAAATCAAATTACAAGTAGATACGGTATATTATCGAATAGGATGACTGACAGAATGACAGAGTCAGAGGTTCTTATAATAATATTCAAGAGATACGCTAATGGCGTCCACCGCTTCGGGCTCCAGTTGATTTCGGATAGGACGCATAATTGATCTGCTATTGAATGCACTGAAGTGTCTTTCAGAATCTGATGAAGAAGCTGGAATGACATTATACTGAGTGAGCTATTCTCGCAAGAGTTGTCATTGCACTTTTCCTCTCGTGTCAAAACTTCAACAGATCAAAGTTTTCGGAACAAGGTGATGTTATGGAGTTCAGGGTTGTTATGGAGTCCCGGCCCCGGCCGCAAATTTTGAAAACCGGCCGGCCGGTGCTTTTTCAGGCCTTTTGTCAACTGCGGACATCACCAACTGCATCACTGCTAACGCATTGTAGGAGCCTGCAAATGTCGGTCGCCTCGGAACTAGAGTTTGTGACCAAGTAAACAACAAGAAACGAGAGTGAATAATTGCGAGCAGGGTCAACATGACACAAGACAATTAAATCTTTGATGCTATTAAGAAACGTCAAGTCCTGTGATGGCTTAAATTATTATGCTAGTCCTTTATTAAGTCTCACATATCGGAGTTACATTCATCTCATCAAAAATGTCATGCGGTTACGTTGGAACTTACACGTAGTAATACTCATCTACACGCTCATCAGCTTCAATGACCATTAAAAGCATCAGAATTTTAGATAGGCCGGCCTCCGACCAGCCAGTTTTAGATACGCCGGCCTCGGACCGGCCGGTTTTGAATGCACCGGCCTCTGATTTCGCCGATCTAAAACTTGAAAATATATCCAGCTTTCCACTTTTACTTCTCTTAGATTCAGGTTTTTCGAAATACACTCGATATCGAGTTTTGGCAATGTCAGAGAGCTATTTTGCGCTAGGTTTCATGTAAACAAACACACGATTAATTGTTCTTGTTCATACTGATTATTCACGGTTGATCCCATTTTCATTCCTGATAGTGATAAATAAATCTATATTTGAGATTGTTAGAAGGGCTTCACTGGCGGCAATGGTCGGCACTCAGAAGATAAAACGACCGGGCATTATTGTTGCTAAATGTGAGCTGGAATGAATTCTTTGATATGCATAAAATCATCCAAAATTTGATTAAATCGTTTTCAGAGTAATCTTAATGATCTATGCATAAATGTGTGACTGCCGTGACCCATAGCGTGCGTATTATTAACTTCTGAATGATATATGTTTCTAATGATTTTTATAAGGTTTGCAGTATATATATCTACAGGGGCAAAGGCGTATTTGAATAAAAAATACACGCATACACAAAGTAGCTTATATGTATTTTAGCTTCCGATTGAATACAACAGCTTTTAGATCATGTTTGAGAAAAGTGATCAGTGAAAATATAACCCACATAGTAGGTACAATGTAGGTCATATTCATTATATTATAAAAATTATTATAATATTTCCAAAACTAGTCTGTAATATTTAATAAGTATATGTTTCCACTAACTAAAGACGATAATGTGATGTACATAATGATGTAATGTTCGACTGAAAATGACTGACCCTCACAGTCACGCGGGTCTGACTACAGACCCGTGACCCGTAGACCCGTTTGCATATCTGTCCATAAACATTCCCCATGTTTTAACAGCATCAGATCGTGTGATTTCTGACTCTTAGTGCAGCGCGTGTGTACGCAGGTAGAAGAATAGAATGTCTTTAACCACGGATGTTTGGGGTGTTCCTTAATTGCGCGTGAATCACGCGTGGCATGTCACCTAGTGCATGTTCATAATATACGCAACAACATTAAATATCAGTGGGGTCGCCAGCGACCCCAGCCGTAGGTAACGTTTGAATATTTTTAAATCATTGCTACTTTTTTGTGAAAGGGGTATAAGTAAACGGTATCGTCCAGATACAGTTAATACGCCAACTTAAAAATACACGGTTGAAATAATCAGCAAAAAATAATTTTTGGACTTGAAAAATACGATGAAAGGAAACTTTGGGGTCGCTAGCGACCCCACCGTAGTTACAGGGTTAATGGCGCGTGAATCACGCGTGGCATGTCACCTAGTGCACAAAATTATCGGTCAGAATACACTAGTAATATAGTACAAATACAATAACTTGTAAAAGTACTCATTTGGTGTGGTCGCCACTTAGATTTTCGAGTTCAGCATGAAAAGTTGACTATTCACGCAAATTCTCAAAGAAAACGAAGTTGAAAAGTTCAAAAGACAAAAATTTCCCAAAATGTTGTCATGCAAAATCTATTTGTCATTATTGAAATGAAAACCCGAATTTATACGATTCAAGTAAGTTTTTCTTGAAGAGGAACCGGTCTTGTGATCAGATAGACTGAAAACAAAAAGCGCTTTTATAGCAGGATGACTTATAGATGATACAATTGGCGAATTCTTAATCCTGTAGGCCTACTGATAGATCAGGAAACATGTTTTTCATTCATCTATATCAATCAAATAGTTATACAAACATAATGATTAATAAACAAAACCTATTAACTTGACACTCCTAAAAAATGATTAAGGAAGACTGAATGTTCAGTAAGACCTAAAACCTAGACAAAATAAAAAGAAAGCAAGTAAAATCAATTGTTTCGGATGGTTCTGGCTGACAGAGTCCTTGTATTGGATCTAGCAAGAGAAGTGCTCAGCTGTTGGTACATCTTTGCGAATGACATCATTGTCTGCCACAGAATTAGACAGGTCGTCTCTTCTTCTGTTTGACAAGAAAGGAAACATTGGAACAGACAACGTTAATGCACAATCTGCTGACATAATACCATAGCAATCGAACAATGACCAGCCAGTTCAACATTAAACACGCCAAATTGTGAGAAGTTTCAGTGACTGCTATCAACCGGATCACACAGCAAAGAGTCACAGACGATGTCAAGTTCTACAGAGAAGTTTGTGAACGTTTTTTCATGCGCCTGCTAACTTTTTTTAATAATGATCAGAGGGACCAACATTATCGAGAAAACTTTTGCGCAATGATCTGAATTCTTCGAATCTGAAGGAATCGTGTCAATCGGAGCAATTCACAGGAATTCACAGCAATCCGTAAGCGACGCACGACAATTTTTCCTATCTCTAAGGCATTGAAAATTTCTTTTTGCTCACTTAGTACGGTTCCTGCATGTGCCATCGCTTTGAATCAGTTGTATTTGTTCTTGTTTTCATCGAAATCAGTACGAAATTTGCTATCAGAATATCTAAACTTTATTGCATAGTTCGCCATGATATTCAAAATCAACATAAGATATTCATATTTCAGCAGATTTGTCACGCCGTTTGCTCTGTGTAAAATACATGTAAGCTCATTTGATGGACCAATTTGAAATTGCTTGATTTGAGATTTTTGCAAAATTTTCCATTTTTCACCATCATTTTAATCAAAATAATGTTGAAACCAAGCGTTTTAGACCAATTCTATCGGTGTATGGTTGTCTCGACAAATTACATCACAAAAATTCAAAATTTTTCGGAAAATCTTCATCACTGCAGTATAAGTATCCAATTTACTTTTGGTCTTTTGATAGCATTGAAGTCTTTCACTTTCAGATGCATTTCCTGATATTCCTTCTCCTTGGAATCCTCGGCGCTCATGGTGATGTTCTTTCACACAAGTTCAAAGCTGAGCAGAAAAACTATTGCTTGGAAGTAGGAGACAAAGTCTCATCTTCTTCTGCTGCATCAAAAATCAATTGCGCCGCACAGTGCAGCTCAACGCCTTCATGTTGTGGATTCATGCTTCGACAGAGCCCAACTCGCTGTCTCATTCTCAAAACTACTCGGCACAATGTAAGGCAGAGCTATTTCTCCGATGGTCGATGCGTTCTCTACCGTCGTATGAGCTGCAAAGCTGGCAAGTCGCAGTGTCCGCCATTCTACAAAACCACTTTCCAATCCGCACCAGATCGGATGTTTTTCATCTCAAACGAAATAATACCACTACAAAATGCCAAGGCATACTGCGCTTCCAAAGGCGGACGTATGGTTGAGCAATACCCACCGGCATTCATGATAGAATTTATCAAAAAAATGACAGAGGTTCTTGATCGGAGGAATAGACATTTTTGCTTCAATGTCCCAATGTTGTGGGATTGCTTGGTTTTCACGGGATTAATTGGCTACGGAAACGGTAGCCATTTCTGGCCAAATCAAAACACCATCTACAATTATCAACTTTATAGAAATCAACTAGCTAGATATAATTTTAAGAATGCTTTTAAATCCAATATTGGATATCGACTAGCTTTGGGTATTCTGTACACGGTCAGATATGCTAAGCTGCCAGGCGGGTTGCCTATTTATTATGTGACAGTTAAGTCGAAAAAGTCGAGTGACTTAGCTTTCGCAGTGTGCGAATGCTCATTGTGAACGCAAGCTATAATCCGGGAGCTAATTCTTATCTAAATCTCTAAATCAAATTCTTAGGTGCCACAGTCAGTCGCTTTCGGTTATAGGTAAGATTCCCGTTGGAATCCAATTGGAAAATTCAAGAAATATCTATGGATTGCGAAACACTTGGCAATTTTCGTACATATTCTTTTGCAGAAAAGAAACTATTTATCAGAATGCCATGAAATTTGAAACATGATTGAGTTCAGAACATCAGCTTCGATATAAACGTTGAAGTGAGTCACATGATTTAGTATTTGATGTTTGAGAGCCTCTACAAAATGAGTAAAATCGCCAAAATTAAGTCAAATCATGAAATTTAGTAATTTTGCAGAGGCTCTCAAACATCAAATACTGAATCATGTGACTGACTTCAACTTCTATATCGAAGTTGATGTTCTGAACTCAATCATGTTTCAAATTTCATGGCATTCTGATAAATAGTTTCTTTTCTGCAAAAGAATATGTACGAAAATTGCCGAGTGTTTCGCAATCCATAATTTTTTCTTGAATTTTCCCTTTGGATTCCAATGGGAATCCTTCAACCTTACCTATAACCGAAAGTGGCTGGCTGTGACACTGAAGAATTTGATTTTTGTATTCAGCGTTTCAAGATCTAAAAACCATGCTATTAAGCCTTTTGTGCGCGAATTTATGAAGAAAGTGTCATTTGCTCCCGTCCTACTATCACTAAACGCACAGAATCTTCTAAAAAATACTAATTCTATCTACAAAAGTTTCCCAGCAATTCTTTTTTTATTTTGTTTCAACAACCCCATTTTCCCCTGAAAATAGCTAGGGGGATATGTGATACACATCAAAATAACACTACCTGTAATCAAAAACTCAGTTAGTGGTCACTTCATGATTTCTTCACGGTGCGATGGAAGCAAGTTTTTGGCAACAGAAATTCGTCAAGTCCGAAACAAATTTTGTACTAATCTATAGTGTCTTGGCGACTTGTTTCTGCAAATTTTTAAATGTTCTGTTTCAGGAATTATTTAGATGAAGCAAAAAATTCCTGTAGAGGGTTTTTCAGAGGTTAAAAAGATGTTTTTTCTAATATTGTTATTTCTTGCTCTATCCCAGAAGCAATTTGACAATATTCAAAACAAAATACGCCGAATGAGAGCTCTTATGATGACGATTCGGAATATCATCATTGTTTGTTTTGATGTTCAAGGTCACAGTGAAAGTCAATTCAAAGGTCAGAAGGAAGAGTTTTTTTACCAGAGTTATTACATCCTTCCCAATTTTAAAGTTTGAATTCAAAACTTGATAAGGCCACCTGAAGGCATTCAAAGCGAAAATAGTGGAAAATTCGACAAATCTGTCGCAAATTCAAATTTTCAAAATCTCGACATTGTGACGAAAGTATTCAGTCGATGTCATTCAAAATTGGTGGAAAGCTGTGGAATGCGTAGAAAATAAGCTATCTTAAATTTGGAGTTCGTATCTTCCGTCGTTTAGGAGCTAGACCACATTTTCGGTAGGGGGGGGGGGTGGGCGAGCGCCCTTCCCTCTCCATTGGGGTGAAGTTTTAAGCAGGATGGAACGTTGTGCTAGTAATCAAGAAAATTTATCACACCAGATATTAGTATGGCCACACTTATTTTAAAATGCGATAAGTCGTATTGAAATTCATTCAGTTATGGAGACTTTGTCATTGCAATTTTGACATATTTTGAAATATGATTATTTTTCCGTATGCATGGATGGAAAAGTTTACTTTTCCCATCCTGGAGACGTAGGAAACTATGACTTTTCCATTCATGCACAACATTTCCGTTCATGGAGAAATATCTGTTTGCATTGCTGTTTGAAAAGTTGACTTTTATTCACCTGGATCTTGGATATCTATGCCTGGATACTTTAATAGAAAACAATCTATAAATATCTATTCTATCTGCAATGGCCGCAAAGAAATTAGATTATATCTATATTATTTATCCATGTTCATAGACATGCACAAGAAGAATGATTTGATTCATGGACATTCGCAAGAAGAATGATTTGATTCATAGACATGCACAAGAAGAATGATTTGATTCATAGACATGCACAAGAAGAATGATTTGATTCATAGACATGCACAAGAAGAATGATTTGATTCATAGACATGCACAAGAAGAATGATTTGATTCATAGACATGCACAAGAAGAATGATTTGATTCATAGACATGCACAAGAAGAATGATTTGATTCATAGACATGCACAAGAAGAATGATTTGATTCATAGACATGCACAAGAAGAATGATTTGATTCATAGACATGCACAAGAAGAATGATTTGATTCATAGACATGCACAAGAAGAATGATTTGATTCATAGACATGCACAAGAAGAATGATTTGATTCATAGACATGCACAAGAAGAATGATTTGATTCATAGACATGCACAAGAAGAATGATTTGATTCATAGACATGCACAAGAAGAATGATTTGATTCATAGACATGCACAAGAAGAATGATTTGATTCATAGACATGCACAAGAAGAATGATTTGATTCATAGACATGCACAAGAAGAATGATTTGATTCATAGACATGCACAAGAAGAATGATTTGATTCATAGACATGCACAAGAAGTATGATTT
>CAJQUW010000423.1:0-85639 GCA_907163375.1 Prostheceraeus crozeri | reverse complement strand
CGGTGTCCTGGAACGGTCAGATTTTAAGGTGTGAAAATTGTAATTCACAATTGAGATTTTGAAATTTGAAAATTGTGGTATTTTTAAAAAACGCCAAATTTAGAATTAGGTCTTCATAACCGAAAAAGGGTTCAAATTATAAATTTTGTCGTTTTTAAAAATGCCATTTTTGAAAAAATATGGTACTTTTTGAAGATCTAAAATTCAGTCTATTTAGGTCTTAAAACCTGGAAAAAGGGTTCAAATTCATGAATTTATTGTCGTTTTTAAAGATAATATTGTTTTTGAATTTTATGGTCGTCTGGATACGGTCTTTTTCATTACTCAATTTGTCTCCAAAATATTTCGGCCCGCGCCCGTGTCGCGTTCGCAGAATGAATTTTGTATCAGGGCCCTGGTGAGAAATTTCATCGTTTTGCGCTTTACCATCCTTAGTGAAGATATCAATTACATTAGTTGAGTGCAATCGCCTTCAGAATCATTCCAAAAACACTAATTGTTGATTGTATGATCGAATTCTCTAGGGCCTATGTACCATCTGTACCAATGAATTGATAACTGTTGAGCAGTAAGATGAATTTTCAAGCATTTAACACATAGTGAATTTTCATTTGTTTGAAATGTTACACATGCATAGCGCGCTTGTCCATCACAAATACATTCGATATTTTTTGATGTGCTGATAGCTGCCATATTAGGTTTATAAAAACAGGGAAAACAAATGCACTGAAGACATGCAATCTATTTGAAAAGGTGAAGTCATTATAGTTTATTTCATCATATTGCTTGAGAACCATGTTGATAGGCCATCATATGAAATTGATTCAAAGAATCTAAATTATCAAATGATTATTTCTGATTTCAGACATAATAGACATCGGCCCGGGTACTAGATATTTCAGGCTCGGACTGGTTGTTTGCAGATTTTTTAGGCCCAAGCAGGCCCAGAACCGAGTCGGCCCAGGCCAGCTTCCAGCTCTGATTGTATGCCAGAATCAAGCTTCTGGAGATACATGAACATGCATAGAATACACGTAATGGATTTGTAATGAGTGTTTAAGTTCAATACATTATAAATAGAATGACTAAATATCGATTTACTTCAATATCAGGAATAGCAGCTACTTAGGTCAGTTCCCACTTTTCAACTGAGGATGCAACTCAATATTCAATTATTCTCTTTACATTGTGTTTTCAAAAAGCAGCATTTATTAATTATTGCAGGTGCACTAACTTAGGCTATTTGTCAGTAATGTGTTTTAAGTGATATTTAATTAATGCCGTCGAAATTTCACTAACTTGCTAACATATTAATCGACATTTCATCTTCTTGTGATATCAAAACTTATTGAACGATCGATATCCTAGCAGTTTAAGATCAATGTCGTTTGGTATGACGAGAAAAGAAATCAAGAGATCAATTGATCAACAATAAATCAGGTCTAAAAATCAGTCACGCACGCTGTATAGTAATCCGCTAACTTTTTCATCTTTTGACTTTTTGGTAGGAAAGGTTCATTCACCATTATTTCTTGAAGAAAACCTAAAATTTGCCCATAGGGCGACGGGTACGGTAGGTTGAGTATGTAACAAATCACGAGACATATAATCAATAATTCTCCACTGTTCGTCAGCGTCCACTTGAATTCGCATCAGCTGCATCGATTCAGCGGCAAAGTAGTTCTTTGAATGCGCATGTCGACATTTGAAAGAATAAGATTATTCTTTCGTGAGCCTAAATTATGCAGCCAAAACTTTCTGTATTTGGTTGGCCCATGGCAGTCATTTACAGGTTGAATTTGCATTGCATAGAAAAATAGATCTTAAAATATAGACGTCATTGTGAAAATCACACCGATCTCAATCAAATGTTGCTTTTTAAAATAACAAAACCAACTACTAAAATTTGATCCAACACAAATTTTAACCGCATTTCACTTGCATCACATCAACTGTCGCCCGTCAAGGTAAGGGATATGGCGTCGGATCAACAAAGCACGTCCCGATGTAGTACAGGTATTACCTCGTGTCCAGACATTAGAAAACATCAACATCAACATCAACACTTCAGCTGACTTTTGGGGTTTAATGTAGCTTGAATGAAAGAATTTGTACTCATTGAGATTCAGGTCGAAATCTCTGGATAAACATGTGCTTGATATTTTTTAAAGCAAACAAAAATTTAGTTTCGCTCATTATTTTAACTCAAATGCAGCTAAATAATTGTGAGATGAGATCCAAGAATTTATTCATCTTTGTAAAAGAGCATTGACTTTTCTGTCATTATTTCAGGCTTCCTTGTTTCTTTAACTGTGCATGACATTCTATTGTATACATACAAATCAAACTGCAGTCGAATGCTTTTTTTCATCTTATTTACTCGAGGTCAGCTTGCATCAATTGTCACAATTTTTTGCGTTGTCTCAATCTTTTACAGGTTTCTCAAACTTCTATCATGTGTTGACTTAGCAAAGTCAGAGCAGCATAGAATAAGCCAAAAGTCGCCATTGGTTACGCTGAAAAACGGAAGAAGACATCATCAATGGCATCTAACTTTTAACATTTGACTTTTCCTGTAGGCCTACATTAAACATTTCTTTTAAATAAGACACCTCCATCTGAACAAGACCTTGTTACGTGCACATTATGGTTAACAGGCAACTCATATGCCGAGTCTTTCTTTACTCCGGACCTTTTGATAACTAGTTTTAGTCTTTACTAAATGTCTAGCTGTATTTCAATCATGTACTACTTTTAAATAATCGAATGGATCACAATTATTATACACTCAAATTATTTACACCAAATTATGTTTTATGGTAGGTCTATGCAAGTTAAATAGGCATTTTTCAGCTGCGATTCATTTTCTCCGTTTAATACAAATGTTAATCTCTAACCGGTAACTACAAAATAGGAGACAAAGCGTCACTACATATATAGTAAGCTATATACGAGCGTATGATCTTATTTACATACCACCGACAATGTGGCCTTGTGGTAGAGTGTTCGCTCTGTTTCCGAGAGACCGTGGTTCAAATCTTGGTCGGGTCAAACTTAAGACTTTTAAAATAGGTACACTCTGCATTCTGGCTAAACACTCAGCACAAAGAGAATGAGAGTGGGATAAATGATAACTCGCCTACATGGAAGGCTCCGTGCCTAATGTGCTTCCGAGTATAAGCAATGTTTATTTATATATTTCCTATATATGGTCTGGAAAATAAACAGTATAGCAATGACACTTTTATTGCTTGTCGTCAAGTTGATGCATGTAATAGAGAAGGGAAGAAGATGGACGCAATACTAAGCAGAGTCCACTATAATGCGTCACTTATTCACTATACGTGACTCATAACGGCATTCATGGAAATATACATGCACAGCGAAAAAGTGACTGCAATCAGTAACCTGCATGTCAACCCTGTATGTAGTGCAGCTTCTTGGTAGGTTACCAACTCATTAAATATTATACACGCTGAAACTTTAAATATGGAGTTGTGTCGTTGTTGAGAGATGTGAACTAGGCCTGTTGATGATTCCTGATATTGGATGAAGTGGCAGCTATTCAGGTCTGTTCCCATTTTTCAACTGAGGATGCAACTCAATATTTAATTATTTTATTTACACTAAATATTCTGTAGAACTTGGCATTCTATTAGAGGATGGTGGTTTATTTTTTTAACCATCTGCCTTATGCGAGATTCGCCGTCTATTAGAGGTTTGCGGTATGTTGAAGTAAATTTATGATATTCAACTGTCCCCAATAAATGGCCTTGTCACCTCATCTTGAAAAAATAAATATTGGCACACAATCCAAGGAAACTCTTGATGTACAATGAATGCGGCGATAATCCTATGATGGATTTCTTCAAGATTAGTGTGATTACCGACATCAATATCAAAAAGATAGTTACATGTCAGTCGCTGACGCGTCTAGCAATTTGATAAGAATCCATTTGCACGCCATGAACTTCGTTTAGAGGATAAGTTACTCAGTGATAGGCCTAAGCCACAACTGGATCGCCTTAATCAAGCTATCCTGTCATTCAAGGTGAGGAACATGATTGCGTTTTCTGTGTTTTCCAATAATCTTGTATAATATGTGGTTATGGTAACTGACATAACTGAAAGGTCCTTAAAGATGAATATTGCTTCTTTAATCACTGGAAAACTGTGGTGAGAATATTTTGGGTGAGTTTTCAGATAAATATTTGTATTTTTATGTCAGAGACAGAAAAGAAAATATTCAGAACAATGAATTAATCAGATCTTCCATCAAGATATTGTCGGTATGTAGATGACAGATAATGTCACAATATTGTTGAGATTCTAAATATCTTTCTTAAAATGATAATCGGGAAATTCAAACTTGAATCTGCTTTTGATTATATTACAGAATATGAAGAAAGCGGATAGATCATCATACTTGACCTCTCAGTAGACCGTAGAAACGCATTGCATTATTCATATTCACCTGAAACCGATAAAGGATTAATTAGACCATTAAGTTTGCCATCTAGATTTAAACTCATTCGCAGCGAATAGATACAAGATTTCTGTGATAAAAACTGCTTCTATTGCGTTTTGACTATTTGTTCTGATTGGCCGTTATTTCAAGAAGAGGTGCAGAAATCAACTCATGATGTTGTATACCAATTTTATTGTCAAGAGTGCTGTCCCTGCATGCTGGTATTATTATTCCACAGCACATGATACGTTTATAAATGCATATTGCTATGATAAATGTAGTTACTAGAAGTAATAATTGTCAAAAGATTTTCACTTGACCAGTCCAGTAACCTGACCATCCATGTTCATATCATACTCGTATTTATACAATTTGTCAACAGAATTAACATCAAGAGGCATGCTTGAGCTCACGAAGGCTATTTAGTGATGTTGGAATTTGAGGATATGCAGGCACACCCCTAACCGCAAGGTCACCGGAAATCATGCAACAACCACTTAATACCTCATTCAAATTTTTAACACTTCATCGCAGGCACTACCTACGTAACAAATTTTCAGTAGACTGATAAGGACCAGATGATCGAAACTTATCTCGTGGTGAGTACATCAATTGAAATATGAAAATTGCATGCTTCGTACAATCACTTTAATCAGTTTCAGCTTTAATATATTTTCAAACTTTTCACCATAAATCACTGGATTTTTCCT
This sequence comes from Prostheceraeus crozeri, assembly GCA_907163375.1. Taxonomy (NCBI): domain Eukaryota; kingdom Metazoa; phylum Platyhelminthes; order Polycladida; family Euryleptidae; genus Prostheceraeus; species Prostheceraeus crozeri. The sequence goes on along the minus strand of CAJQUW010000423.1, from coordinate 80,461 downwards.
ACTGGAAAGTCAAATGCATCGCCTATTTTGCAAATAACTTTTTTCGTAAGTCTTTGAAGGATTTTGACGATTTTTGCAAATATTTTTTATGATAACTTTCTCCGAGACTCTCCGCTTCTCAATATGAATGCAGCATTTGATAAATTTGACAATTATAATGTGATTTATAGACTGACTAAATACTAAAATTATTAAATACTGCACTCATATTTAGAATACTTGTACTTGTTCTCACTTGAACTCTATTGAGTGACCGTGCTGACCAGACGTCTGTAGTCTTCCCGATCTGCCGCATCATCGATAAGTTTGCGTATGGGGCGGAGGGTTGCGACTTAAGATCTCCAGGTAAGACGAGGCCGACCCCTCGGATGTTGATATCCTACGGGTGGTAAGTGGGACACAGCATTGAGGATCTTCTTGGCAGGAATCTCACCGTCAAAGCGCGCTACGCAGCCAACAGGCCGAAGTCTTACCTTCTTGATAGTAACTGAGAGTGGTCTAGGGTAACTTGCGCAGGCTTTCACCCCAGCATGCGAGAATTGAGAATTGCATTGAGAATACTACTGATGAGAATTGAGATGAATGATGATATTGAGAATATAGCCATTAAATTCATATTGAGAAAATCATGAATGAATTCTTTGTACAAAGCATTTCGTCCAGTCTTATTCAATAATTGCACTGAAAGCAGACTTTAAAATCATATCCTTATATCGCAATTATATAAATCTGTCGACAAAATTATGACCATGCAAACCTATCAGACTTAGAGATATGAAATAATAGCAATCGATTAGTTTGATAAAAATTCCATTAAAGCGATATGACGTTTTCCATGCCTCAACCTGCATATTTTAGATTACATTTTGCTGAAATTAGGCCCACCTTAATTTCAGATTTTTATCAATTCAAAGAAAATCAGCGAATCAGCATTTACAAAGGCTATGCAATGATTCAACTGATGAAATAGTCAAGTAGGCCTATATTAATCTCTAAGACAAAGAAATCACATTTTGATTTTGTACGCTATGATTTATGGCACGTTCAGTCAATACTAGAACTTTACATTTTCACTTGGTTGTTATTAGGATATACATGACACATGTAGTTTTCATAAAACTTTCATTCAGAATTTGTCATTATTAATAGTAGGCCTATTAGTTCAATGTGTTGCCCCTCATTGGTTACCAAAATGCTTTGCTACACCTAAGTCACTATCACCATGCATAGCCATTTCTATTCTGATATGATTCCTAATTATCATTCTTCACTGACATTTTTGATAATTTGAGGGAAATTTTTAAATCGATAAACACAACAAAGAAAGTTTGCCTTAATACAAAGAAATGGTTGTTCAAGATAATCGAGAAGCTTTTGTAGTACCAACTTACCCATAATTTACATACATTGAAAGTGCATGAAGCCCCATGTGATATATTATAGTAATTTTTATTTGCCCATCTCACTAAAGCGAAATAGAGCAGATATTCAAGTATCAATATGGATATGGATAATTGGCCACTCGATCAGTATGCATGGGTAATATAGAATTTATGAATTCATCATAGATAGCAAATGAAAATGGGAGAGCGCTTTGAAGGATAACAGGCTCATATTGGAAGGCGTTTCGGACAGATTACGTACTATTCACGGCATAGTGCCAAGCACCCCAGTTCGCATTAAATCATATTATTTATTTTCACGGTCACAGACACCGAAAAGAATATTGGAAATTTTATAAAATTTCCGGTAAGCTCAGAGACCGGTATGGATAGATTTATATCGGAAGATGCAAACTATTATCTCGCTGATGATTCTTAACATGTGATAAAGAAAATGCTCAACTCAGTTCCTATTTTCCATCATGCTATAATGCTATTTGAATTATTGGGAACTCTTTGACAACATTCGGAAGTTCATTTCTTAATTGCAACCAGGGATGAGGAGTCCTGTCATTTTTATAGGACTCCGACTCCAACTCCGGGTGTCAAGTATATGAAGCCTTTTTTGAAAAATTAACTGGTGACCTACATCATATATAGGCTTACCTATATTTAGTTGTCATTGCTGCATCAATTATCAATTAATTTCGATGAAAGTTGATTAAATGTCGCTTACAGTTGGATGCATACGACTCGGCTCCTCCCATCTTCTTGATGTGTGCTTCACACGGTTTTTCTGCAGTCCCAACCAGGCAGGAAAATCCCAATCCTTCTCCAAAAAATATGAATACACCTTCGACTTTAATATGCACTTTAGAGCAGCCATCACACACGATTAAAGTGAGGGTAAGAGGTAATTGATGTTCTCAAACAAACTAGTATTTCATTTTTGTTTCTGATGTGACCTTTGGCGCGTAGGTCTGATCGAGGCTAGGAAGGCCTGACTTCTCTACTAAATCACCGAATGAAAAGGCAATCCTTTTTTTACTAACACGGTTCATTCCCTCAACTATTACAAGCTTTGCATGCACTGCTGTTTCTGTACTTTTGTTTGACGGAGAAAGTTGACATCATGACAGTGACAGCTACATTCACGAGAATAAATAATTTGTTTTTATTATGTTTCGGGTCCAGTTATAGGCCGAAGTCCGTAGTCCCATCATTTGATAGGACTCCGACTCAAGCAAAAAATAATAGGACTCCAGGACTCCGACTCCGCATCCCTGATTGCAACTACAGAAAAAATATTGATATCCAATAGATTCTGACGTTTTTGGAGGAGAAACATCGGAAAATATAAGCAGACACCGTAGAAAATCAACGTCCACCTCAAATGAGAAATGGCAGACTAGAATTTACGGTGCCATTTCTTGACTGGAATCAAGTGCTTGGATGCCTCTCATTTCAAGATTTGAGATCTCTATCATTAAATCATTTTGACATATATTTTGAAGGGTAGAAACATTTGCTGTTCTGATTTATGAAATGGTTGAATCGTTGATCGTTCGTCTTTACAATGAGATTTAGTTAATGGATATACAGCTGTAAACAATAATAAATGATCGACTGCGTCATGTAGCTGTTGAATATTACATGCGTGTACAATGGCTGAGATAGAATCGCGGCACCTGTAGAGTAACAGCAACAGCCGAATCCATCTCTGTGAGTTCACCTGTGAAAATCGGGTTTTCCCTATGATTGGAATTCAGAAGAGCCATAGAAATCCGACTTCTCGCTTGTTTTAGTTAGTGGGACTAATACTCCGGCAGCCAGAACGAGTTTCTGCAGGGAACGAGGCCGAAAGTCAGACTTTCACAGAATGATGTACACCTTATGCCTACTACGAATCTGCACGTCTGCCGAGTTCTAGTGAGTTCCTCTTCTTGTCAGACAGGATCAAAGAAAAACACATGTAAATCCAATAGGACGCAGATTGCAGGTTTTGGCTAAAATGAAGTTTTCTGTTTTCTCTGATTAAACGAAAGGTACTAATGCTAGAGTCATAATTTTTGACATGTAATGTCTTCAGATAATTTCCTATGATATGCATGTGCTTTTATCATGCTTCTAATCGGAAAGGTATGCGAGAATGTGGTCAAAACTGGATAAAGTTGCTGAAAATGTTGGTGTTTGCCGACATTAAGAGGCTTGCCAAATCTAAATGTGTTTAGCTTTATAGACAGGGGTGTATACACATGAAAGGAAATGACCAGATGACATTCCATACCAAAAATTATGACTCTAGCATTAGTACCTTTCATTTAATCAGACAAAACATAGAAAATTTCATTTTAACAAAAAATTGCAATCTGCGTCCTATTGGATTTACATGTGTTTTTCTTTGATTCTGTCTGACAAGAAGAGGAACTCACTAGAGCTCGGCAGACGTGCCGATTCGTAGTAGGCATAGGGTGTACATCATTCTGTGAAAGTCTCACTTTCGGCCTCGTTCCCTGCAGAAACTCGTTCTGGCTGCCGGACTATAAAATGGACAACATATATCTGAGTTGATGACAATGTCAGCTGCTTGACTATGCACCGACCTCCAACAATGTTGCTAGATCCTAAGAAAATTAAGTGGCACTTCCATATTTACCAATTTTTCCAAATTCATCAAATTTCGTCAAACTTAGTCATATTCGATATAGAATAGACTTGATCAGTCAGTTAGTGACAGCACAACACAACTGAGAAGTCTAGCTTGAACCTAGGGATGAAGGAATAGTCCCTTGGATACTCAGTTAGAATACACGATACAGACAGTTGTGATCATCAATTTCGTGGGATTGTTGTCTACAGACAAATGACGAGCAGTTGTATAATTCTGAGGCTGTAAATGTTCTACAAGTCGGAGGAATTTTACACACTCAACGCTTTTGCGACGGTAGTGAGGCTGTCTTTAGGAGCAAGAGAAGATCGCTGACGATGCAACACTCATAGGTGTCAACAACAAAGATATGGGGGGAGAAGTATAGAAGTACCAATCAGATTATTGAAACTTGCCAAAGTTGCAAGCTCTTGACTTAAAGCGATACATTGAAAGTTAATTTACCGAAGACTGCCCGACTGCCATAATAGCCATTCGCCTCCCTTGTACTTGCACAGCATGTTTCCCAGGCTTGCCGTTGGGATGAATTTTCAGCCCAATCCCAATGAGAATTTCCATTGGGATCCCAAAAGATCCCAATCCCAATAGCCTGCTTTTGAGCTGAAAACGTACGCAAGTTGACCCCAAGCTGCATCGGGGCTTACCGCATAGGCCTACCATATGTGTTACTTTTTGAATTGACGAAGGCCACGGACGTTTGCCTAGGAGTATACTGGTCTTAATAGTAATAGGGGCTTTAATTGATTTTACACAATGTATAATAGGCCTACTGTATGGCTAAATTTTTGCACCGATAGACTCCTTTCACCAGCTTATGGGAGCCGTGTATAGCTGATATGTATGTGCGAGCTACAAGCACACCTAGTAATAATTAAGCCTATATCGGATAATGCGTTGTAATAAACAGCTCGCCACACGGGTTCTTTTTGAAGCCAGCGTTCCTGCGCAGTGTAACACTGTCATCGTTACAATCAATACACGCTCAAAGCATGATTCGAGGCACAAGAAGGCCTCCGAATTAAGCCACTTTTTTAGCAACTAGGAAAGTTAATGCCATAGAGTAGGGCTAAAGCTGACTGTGTCAATTTGTGTGTATCACACTAAGAGCTCTCAATGCTTGAATTCGAGAGCGATAGGGTTAGACTGAAGACACAGCAATATGAACTGCTCAGTACAACCCGAAAGCATTTGTAACGCACTGATTGATGTCAACGATTGCATGTATATTTTGTTGGGAGACGGCTTATTGGGATCTATTGGGATTGGTATGGATTTTTGGTAACCCAATCCAACGGCAAGCCTGATGTTTCCTCAGATCCATCAAACCATGCTTGAGTTTTAGCGGTGGACTTTAATGAAGCATTTGACTCTATAAGTCACTTGAAACTTCTTGAAACATAATTTATTAATATATTGATTTTGTTTCCTATGTAATCTCATTAATTGAAAGGTTTTTGTGTGATAGGTTTCACAGAGCATTTACAAGAGCAGCTGCAAGAGACTGAAAAGCTGTTACGGGTGGGGTTCCACAGGGCCTATCCTTGGCCCTCTCCCATTTGTCCCCTTAGTCAATGACTTCCCTGAAATTGACAATTGTAAAGAAGTTGATTATGCTGATAATTCAATTGCTATTGTTCACGTGAAAACACTCGCAAAATGAGGTTCAGTTTGTTCTGGACATCTGTTCTGACAATTCTTCATCGTGGACATGCGTTGCCTTGACAGTGGCATCTAACGATGGTGGCTCCCAGTGGTTGGCAATGGGTAGGAAACGCTACCTTGTCAGTGCACTTTGCAAAAATTCACAGTTGTTACAAATTCTCTTTAACTATAAAATCTTCTTGATCATAAAAATAATAAATCATATTTTAAGTGATTGGATTAATGCTAGATCATTACGTTATTAGGTGTACCAATCTCGGATGTGCATAGATCTATCACAAGCAAATGGATATCTGCGATTTGACCCTCCGAAACTTGGAAGACAACTGGAGCTGCAACTTAAGAATTGTCGTTTTCCTGATGTTGGGTGACAATCTACAAACTGAAAATAACAAGAAGTTCTTGAGCGAATTTGGGAAGAAAGCGTCAGTAGCTCTCGATCTATAGTTCGACTACTTTTAAGATCTAGCGACATTGACATAGTTCGGCACCTGACCGTGCAGTTGAAACAGCCATCAACATCAGAGCGATAAGTCTGGGCGACTAGGCTAACAAATCTCCAACAGCATCATTCACCCATTGAAATTTGCTTGTCACTAACAACTCACTATCTGACACTGTTTCTTTGCGGTCGCCCCTGATTTCTATGGTTTTGGATCGTTTGATGATAATGGGATCCTTTTCTAGCATTCTTCAAGTAGATTTTCACTATCTTGAATGTCTGACGATAATCGATGTTACACAACACACAACCTCTTGTGATAACAGCAACAAATCTACTTCCAAACAAAATGATAAAGTCTGCACATTTAAGAGTAACTTGTTTTGATATCAGAATCATGTGTTGTCACATTGAAGGGCAGGAGTTCCTATCTTGATAAACATTCGAACCGCCCACACGTTGATGTTTACCTGAGGAGCTAAGACTCAGATGACTTGCACTATCTGCAAATGATACGTTTGATACAACGATTTCATAATAGGGTTCATCGACCATCAACAGCGTTTACTAAATCAAGAACGACAGATACTATTTCAAAGAGTTGACTGCGCTCAACCGTAGCCACAAGGGACTCTGGAAATATTGATGTGCCGGGGGCCAACCACCCCCTTTGATTCCTCAAGTAGTACTTTGAATTACATGAAGGTCGGTGCCGAGCAATTATCGTATAGCATCTGAAATTTGCAATTGTGGCACTCGCTTGCCCTGATTTGTTTTGCCTCGCAATCAGATGTTATAAAAAATTAATTGCATTGCAATCAATTGGTCGCAGCTAAATGATTGTTACTATCAAAAAATTGCAATTAATTGATTGATGTGATGGAACTAGGGTTGTGCGTGGCGCACCGAAATGTTCGAATTTTGATCAAATAGACATTTTACTGTACAGTTTTCTCTAAAATCAATTAATTCTATCTTAAAATCGTAGTCGCAACATAGAAGAGTGATCTTTAAGCATATGATATGATCAGTCCAACTTGGAGATTCAATTATATTTATCAATTCAATTCATTTTAAACTTCACATTTCTAAGTGATGAAATTGAATCATTTTGAAAATAAAGGCTATAATCATTAAATTACTGATGCATTTCCTGATGATGAGAAAAAAGTGAAAAGTAGCGAAAATAATAGACTATTCAAGCTGATGAGAAATCAGTTTAGAGCGACAAAATCTCATTTCTCGCGACCTAAGAATCTCTGAATTTCATGGTGAATATGTCAAAGTCCGTCTCATATTCTCATATGAATCTCATAGTCCAGAATCTCAAGATGTATCCAACGTTCTGTCGAAAGATTTTTCCGTATGATCTGGTAGCATTGCATCATTACAGAGAGACTGCCTAAAACCGAGTAATGTCTTGATGCTGACCCTCCTACATTGTAGATTGCGGTGACATTGCTTCGAATAATTCTATTTTTCCTGCTTTCAGATATTCCATTTTTCATGGATTTGAAAAGTATCGATAAGCTCTTTCTTTGCTATATCCTGCACGTGCATATGCATTTTAAAAGAAGCAATTAAAACCCGGACGCTTCGTCCTCCTGACTTTGCAATTTAGTCAATGCAACTTTTTGCATTAAAATGAAATTTAAATAAGCCTAGAAAGTTTGCTGAATTTTTAGTAGTACTTCATGAAATTTGCATCACATTCTGAACATTTATAACAAAGGCTAGAGACACTACCTTCAAGATTTTGAAATCTTTGTTAACTGTCAGTCTAGAGCGAGAAGAAATATCATTTCGGCACACTTCAGTGCTTCAGTGCAACACAAAATTTTCGGTGACCGGTACGGTGCAAGCAGGTGTGCTAGCGCACAGCCCTAGATGAAACAGTTGTAATTGACTCGTAAATGGGAAGGTATTTCATTGACTCCTTTACTTGTAATGCCGTCATCACTCACCGTCGCACGACAAGCATTGTACCTCCAATGATTCATTTAGATAGTAACGCGCTTACTGAAAATAATGTCATCTTATTCACAGACTGATGGCTTTCAGGATTCTGATCAAAACTTTTTGGTTCATACACTGTATTTAACATCTATATACCTCAATGCTTAACATACTGAACATAGAATAAGATATAGATACAGTGTTCGTTACTCGATGATCATTTTATGCCTTTTATTCTTCTAGCGTAAGTATTCACGTATTTTTATGTATGCGATGCAAGGCGACTGGTCGTAATTATCCTCAGAGTCCGTCAGTTCAACTTCTGGACTTCTCTCATCATACTCAGGTGTCTGATTGTCACATGTTTGCAACTTGCACATGTCTGTGCACTTCAAGCCATTGCTGAAGCAGTTGCAGTGTGATATTTTACACGAGCGGGCACAGTTGCAGGACACAAGTTGAAGAACTGAACTTGGTACAGCGAACAACGCATCCATTCAACAACAAGGTTACTTTCCTCGGTCCGTCGTCCGCGCCAGCTTCTCGATAGTTGGCGCGTAGAGGATGCATGTACAAGCAGTCTTTAAACGGGCCAGTTGCCTTGACTCTTTGTTGGTTCTTGTCTAAAGATTTGGTAAGCTTCTTCCCCAAGTTTACGCCAGGAGATCCTTTTCAATATCCGAGGGTGCGACAGTGGGACTGGACAAACTCACAAAGTCATCATTTTCAATTTTGAAAGGGTTTAGTCAACTTGTTTTACAAAGTATTGAACATCAGCTTCATCCTTCTTGATCCTTGATAGACTGAGTTCAGGATGATCAATGGACTTCTTTTTAACATCATCTGTCATATGCTTATAACCTATTTGCCGCAAGTATGAACTGCGATATTCTGATGTTAAGTAAAACTTGACCATTGCTGTAATTATCAGACTGAATCCTTTCGTGCCCCCAGTTGTTTGGTATCTTTGTTAACCGTTTCTTTGATTGTCTGGTCCACCGGGATACGTCCAAATGGATTTTTTTGCTAATTTGCACAACGAAGCCAACATCTATGAAGTGTGCATGAACGCCGGAGTGTTCAATGTGGAGCTGAGACATCTTCGCTGAGTAGACTTATATGTTCGATAACCATTTTCTATAAATACAAAAATCGCGTTTTTACTACATATACTACTTGCATGCATGCGACTTATTACATACATTCGAAACTCATTAACAATAGCCCAATCCCGTTACATTATATATATATTTGTGAAGCTCATAAACAACGCGCTACGAATTTTATATGTTGGTTGGATTGGTCTATTTTCAATTATCTCTTAAAATCTATTTTTATCTATTATTTTGGGCTTTTGACTCTCTGTAACCCCCAAATAACACTATCAGAATTTCCAACATAGTCAAAAAATGGTTGTAAAAATTATCTTTCAAATGATGCCAAATTCATCGGAATTCGATGGATCTGAAATCATCCGGGAGTAAATTTGGCAAGTAGCGAAATTTGGGATTTCTCATATTATGAGCGACACAGTAAAATGAAAGCAACTTGTATCGACACAATCAACAGTTCTATCCGACTTTCGTTTATTCACCCGAGGTGGTTCCGATATCTGGTCTGGCCCATGGACTATAGTATATCTTATCTCCATCTAAAACGGATGGTCATCCGGCATCAGCCTTTATCTTTAAACAATTTAGTCTAGCTGTGTGGTCAATCGATGGGTTTATACAATCCATCAAAATGCAGTACTTCACACGAAGGCAGATATCCTATCTATTCACTGTCTCAAGCTTTCTATTATTTCCTGGGTAGATAATAGGATGTATTTCAATGTATGGCAGTGTAGGTTGACATTCTGGAGATAAGCCAATTCATGAATGATAATATTTATAATCGCCCCTTGATCTGTTTGGCGACACTCTTTGCAAATCAGTTGGTTTAAGATCAATTTTAGTACATGGAATATGCACGTAGCCATGACAGACGGAGCATCAAGATGATCGTGCAGACTGGATGTGCTTTGTGTGACATAGCCTGTTATGCGTCATGCGCTGTGAGCGTACTCTGTGGTGACACACGGATGCACTTTGAGTATGAGTCTACATACAAAAAGTTAGAACCCAAATTATCATAATAAAAGCAATTGATGCACGAACGCTTTCATTGCAATCCTCAGCTGCATTCAAAATAACATTAAAAGTGAAAGTTATAGACAATAGTAGGCATACAAGAAATAGACTGTAGATATATGCCTAAAACGTTTCATAGATTTCTTGTGGAGAAGGGGTTGAGCTTAGGCTTGAATAGATCTATCCAAGCCTAAGATCAATGTCTCATCTTTCGCTTTAATGCAATTTTGAATGCAACTGAAGATTCAAATGAAAACGCTCGTGCTTCAATTTGTTCTTGATTTGACATACTGTGTACTGCGTCTACGTATACTGTATATATATGAAAGAAAAATAAGACTAAACCAATTAACTGATAAAATTTTTATTAGACGATATTTCGTATGACACCTGATTACGTCTAAAATTCGTCTCAACAAGTTATCTGAAAATCATGTTCAAATACATAGATCTAGATATAAAAGCTTTAATACTATGGCAGGATGAAATACCTATACAATTAGAGGAAATAATTCCTGTGAAAAAATTTACTATGAAAAAATTTTCTAGGTTTCTAGGTTTCTAGATGAATGAAGGGCCTATGGAAAAAAATCAGTCATGTGCAATGTTAACTTGAGGTTTACGGGGTTCAATAAAAAAACTTTTCAGCTGCCTTTCTTTCACAAACGTCCTTAAACCTCTCTTGTAGATGCAACATCGGACTCATAAAAGAGACAGTCGTATATATAGTCCAGAAATAAGACCTTATTTATTGACCATGTCATTCTTTTTTAAAACATACATATATATATATACATATTTTTTAAAGAAAAGATATACAGTGTGGTGCACGTAAACCGCCGGATTTTAAACTTTTATTACTCCTCAAATATTCATCCGATCGTCATGAAATTTCGGCTCATACTAGTTTGGAGTATAGGATTTATGATGATTATACCTGTTGTACTGAGAATTGTCAGAAAATTCTGATTCTATTGACCGAATGACATGTACTCATTTTGTTGACATCGAAAATCGAGATCAAGTTAATTAACTTAACATGAATCGTATTCTGCACGACGAATTGTGCGCAGTCTTGAAGTGAATATTGTTCAGTTACTTCCATGTCACATAAAATACCATTCGACGATTAAATCACTATATGAAAAGAATCGAACATAGAAGAATGGATGATTATTCGGTTGCAGAACGAGGAAAATGCGCAGCTTGGTACGAATGGCTCAAGAGTCCAGTGGAGGTACGTAAAAGGCTTTATCATTCAGAGCATGGCAAGAACGCGAGAGCACCGGATGCCCGTACCATAAAGCGGTGGCACACAAACCTGTTGACCAGTGGTAGTGTGGTGACTGTCAAGCGGGACCGGTCATCTTCTGAAAGAACGGAGCAGAATGTGGAACGAGTTGTGCAGCACTTCGAGGAGGACTCAAACACATCTACCAGTCGTAATTTTGGCCAGCGGTGCAGTCGGACAGAAGAGGCAGGAGCATCATATTCATGCAGGATGGTGCACCTCCACACTGGGGACTTCCTGTGCGTGAGTGCTTGAACAAGAAGATGGCTAACAGATGGATGGGATGTGGATCTCCTAACATGCCCTGGCCAACGCGTTCACCTGACCTGACGCCTTGCGATTTCTTCTTGTGGGGCTTTGTCAAGTCCAAAGTTTACCATACACGGCCAACATCCATGCAAGACCTGAAGGACCACATCATACAAGCATTTCAAGAAGTTACAACTGAGATGTGTCGAGAAACTGCTCTGGCCTACCAAAAGCGACTCGAATCCGTCCTCGAGAATGGAGGAGGACACGTTGAAGTTCGATGATTACTAACACTTTTTTCTTATGTTTTTCATTTAGTAAATGTTTTCTATGACATTTACCTTAATTCGTTTTGGTCATTATTGATAAAGACGTGGGGGAAATAAAGGGAAAAGTTTGTCATAAAATTTTACATGTTCAGATACATTGTTGGCATGTCAATTTTACTACATGTCATTCGGTCAATAGAATCAGAATTTTCTGACGATTCTCAGTACAACAGGTATAATTATCATAAATCCTATACTCCAAACTAGTATGAGTCGAAATTTCATGACGATCGGATGAATATTTGAGGAGTAATAAAAGTTTAAAATCCGGCGGTTTACGTGCACCACCCTGTATACGAGTATATGAACATATAGACAACCAAGACAGCAACACCTGTAACGACACTTTCGGTAAACTACGAAGAAATCTACATTCTACACACTATAATGCCTAGCCACAAAAGTCGTCACGAATTCACCACGACCAAGTGTTTTTGAACGAGCGGCATTTTTTCAAGTTTTTGATGAGCAGATGAGCAAGCAAAAAATATTCCATGAGCGAAAATTGAGCGAGCGGTGATCTTTTGTCGTAAGCGAGCGGTTGAACGAGCCATTTTTAGAGAAAGTAAAAAAAGAATATTAAATGATCAAAAAAAGCGAAATATTTGAAGTCTTTTAAAAATGCTTTCTATTAAAGTATTTTTATAGTACATGCATGTATATAACTTGATTGATGAACAGAACATCCAAACCTTTTCTCTCTTCGGTGGTTCTCACACTCCTGACGATATGCATTGAATGCCTGTCTGGATTCTACTTGTGAATATGAACATAGGAAGAATGTCTTTATGATCAATAATGCACTCAACATCTGACCATCGACACATTATTTATTCACATATCTTTTAAATCGGTCTCCCAATCGTCGCTTCGCCCCATAGATGTACTAATATCTCTGCAATTGCACGAAGACATTATAAGATGCTTTAATTTGATAGAAACATTTCGTTGCTGGAACATATCCACATGAAGATCCTTGAGCGACATTCAATATTGTCAAACGCGATAGAACTGCGAAAGTCCTACAAACTTAGGAAGAATTGAAACCAAACAAATTAGGCCTACACACAGACCATCCTAATGTAGGCATATGTGGTTTCCACTGTGCGGTGCATTGATTTTAAGACCACGGACATTGATTCATCTTACATTGATCCACGGACATTGATTTCATTTGATTCACTCTGAAGCGTGTAGGCACTGAATCGGCTTCCCCTTCAACTTCCAAACCAATGTTCTAAATCACATGAAATTCACGGTACAGCATATTTAGGTTCTGAGCTTTCTTATCGTGATGTTCATTTGCTCCAATTCATTCATCTCCATGTTGTAAAAAGCAATTCAAGATTTCAAATCACCAATTTTGGCAGACTTTTTTTTAAACTTGAAATTCTACCAAACTTGAGCGAAAAATCTCCTCGATGATAAAGATTGCAGAGTGCCCGTTCGCCTGGACAAATAATGGAAAGATGTCCTCAAACTTCATGTCTGAGGACATTTTTCTATTCTGTATCCTAAATTACTGATATTTATGATGCTAAACGAGTTGAATGTTCTAGGCAAAGTGTTTGGTTCTAGAAAGCTACTTATCTGAGAACGACAAGATTGATGTATAGGCCCTACTTGGAATAGCCTACATGTCAAACATACGCATACGCATGTTTCATAAATAGTTAGAAATTAGCTAGGAAGCTTACAAGACATTTTATAGTTTTCTAACTATAAGGATGAATTTGTTTCCTAAATCACATTAAATATTTTTCATTGTTATACATGTATGTTGACCTTGCCGGCCAGTCTAAGGTTCGTATTCTTTCCTGTCTTTCATACAATTGAGTTGTAGTGACACGATGGCATGGAGCATTGTCATCCACGAGTATCCAATCAAATGATTGATCACCTAAACTGAATGCTAAAGGATAAACATGTTCCTCGATCACTCGAACGTAGCGTTCGGAGCTCATTTTTCCCTCATATCATGCAGTGAACTGCGACCATTGCTCCCAGATGGCTCCCCAGATGAGCAATTTCTTACAATCGTTCTGACTCCTCGATGTAAAAAAACGATCAGGAATGTCTTTCGATTATTGTGTTTCATAGCCAGGGCATTTGAACGGTCATGTTTTTCCGCGCTCGTTCGATCTTCCGTTCATTAGCCAGATCCGTTCGTTCGTTCACCGCTCAAATGACCTATCACTCCCGTTCCGTTCGTTCATGGCATAAAACACTCGTTCAATCGTTCCTTCTAAGTCAAAACAATATTCAATTTTTATGGACCCTATATATAGTGCTGTCGTTTCTAGCTAACATTGGTTTTTTTGAGAAATGTGGAAGCTGGCGATGCAGGATGTTCTCTCATCTGACATTGCGAAATAATACAAGCTGCCATATCGGAAAATTCGTTGTCGGTATTGTCCTACAATGACAAAGCGAGGCATAAGTTGAAGTCAAACGTTACACGTTACACGTCACACGCGCCCCTTGTATGAAACTAGAGAATATCAAGATCGATAAAGAAAGTCATAATCCTTCTGTCTTGATTATTAGACTATAACACGCTTTAGCAGCATCACGCTGCACGAATTTGCTATAAGTGACGATGGGTCTGTGTTCACTCATTTGACACTTCGCTTACACAGTGCTTAGAACTTGCCAGCTATCATGGGCCTAGGTCTAGTCTTCAGAAATAGTGACTAAAGAATACGATATGACCAAATTCGATAGTGACTAGATTCAATTGCATAATGAGCTTGGGCTATATACATTAGGCCCACGTCATCTATGCCGCCATGAATCCCTATCTGCATATCCAATTATCGCACTATCGCAGATTAAGCCATTATTGTGAATACCCGTGCCCGCAGGCGAATACCCGCTTCCCGCAAAATTCGAGATGCCCGCATCGGGCCCAACCTCAGCTTGTGATTTTACTTGATGAAAAAGCAACATAATACATGCTATTTTTAAAAAGTAATGGTCAGATTGACACTCAGAGTGTAAGTAGGCCTAACTTATCACAGCTTTTGAATTCAAACTGTTCAATGCTTTGTGACCAAGTGATGAAATAAATTATAATTTAGTGCGTATCATGACAAATTTAGTTGCTTCATGGAAGGACGTGAAACCTTTTATGTCCTGTTTCTTCCTTTTTTACCACGGCTAAGCCGCATTAGTGATGATATGCGCAGATGTTTTGATAGCTGATGAGTAGTAAAATAAGTACATGCATTTTCGGACCACTACATCAATAACAGGAGATGAAAGCATTGTGTAATAGCAAGTCTCTTGTCATTTTATTGAAGTCATTGAACTGAAGTCTTAATGCTTAAACAAGCCATTTCTAAGAGCATCAATAGATTTATCTTTTATTGAAATTTCCAAGGTTTCACTGCATCACGAAAGCCCCATCGGTTACTGGTAACCCATGAACAAATTGGCACCTAAATATTTTCAAATTTCAAAATGTTACTTTATTGAAGTTAGAATGTGTAAATAGGCAATTTTGGAAAGTATCAAGGATTTTCTACCATTATTTCTTATACTGGGGTTTCCGGGGTTAAATTACCGTTGAATCACGTTCAGTCAAGCAAAAAAGCCGTTCGTTCCGACCGCCGTTTATCGGCCTCTCAGGCATGCCGTTTGATAATTCGTTCATCAGAAAAATCAAAAAAGTACCGTTCAATCGTTCATTCAGACTTCTTTCACATGCCCTGTTGATACCTCTGCTAATGTGACACATTGAGGAATCCGGACAGACCCTCAATGTCATCCAGTGTTTCTCCAGTATTTTTAAGTTTTTTAATTGACAAGATGGTATATCAATCAACTAAGTAACTCGAAAGCATGATAACATGCTTATGTACACTCATGGACCCCTACACTAAAGGATTACTGATTTAATGTAATCAGCGCCGTTTAGACAATTTTAGTTAAAAGGCATTTTTTAAGAATGAATAATTATGTCCATCAATAACAAAAATATTGGCTGATATCAAACTAAGCTTATAAGCACATGTTAGAATGTCTTATCCAAACATGTATAATAAGCATTGTATATAATGCAATAAATCCTCTAGGTGATACTGTAAATGTTAACTTTGTACACCCATCAAACAGAATTACTCAGTCGGAAGTGCAACTTTTTGAATTATCTTCTTACGTAGCTTGCAATTGAGGCCTCACCTTCTACAAGAGCCAAATATGAAGGCTTCCCGTTTCCGAAATGGATGGGAGGAAATCAAAAACAGATTAGCAAACGATTGGAATGTAAGTCCATACTACAGATTTGTGTGTTCGGCATTACTTGAATGGCCACTACTAGAGTATTACTCGAGTAGCCTACTAGAATGAAATATCAATGTATACAATATTCAATACACTTTTTACAGGCTGAGATGCAGCTCTACAGAGAGCATACATAATCACACATTCTTAAAATAGATAATCTACGTAGACTTGTTAATTCATGTTCTCCAGTAAGTTTGATCAAGTAAGGCCTATCAACCATTTACGCACTTTTTACAAAAATCGGCCTTGCAAAAAGGTTTTCCTCTTCACTGTCTCACTATCATTATAAAATTCTTGCCAATTGGTCAACTATAGATTGTGTTTTGGCAATTTTCCACTCAAAATGATTCATTCAGATAACTAGAGTTTTTATCTGATATAATAGATAATGAAGCATCTATTGCAGAGGTGCGCAACCTGCGGCCGTAGCAGAGGCAAAGTGCGGCCGTGACGATAAGAAGTAAATGAAAAAGAATATTGCAAATACTTCTGGAGTTCAAGGCAATTGAAAAACAATCGTCACTATAGTAACGTACTATTCACCTTATAACTGTCAATTACATTTTTGCCCATGCTGCTTGGAAAAATGCGCGCCCGCAGGCGCGATGAAGGTGTTCGATAACTCATGAATAGAATATTTTATGGTGGCATTCATATGCATTCATGGCTAGAGTAATCATTTAAAAGAAACAAAAGAGACAATTGTAGTTTGCTCGAATTGTTCGCGCGCGTTAGCTTCAACTCCATGACCTGAATAAGGATGCCTGCTAGATCAGTTTCTGCAGCGGATTGAATAGAAAGATATTGTATTTCTAGCTATTTAGACTTTGTATATTTTCATAAATAAAATATGTTAAAATTTCAGTTGTGTTTTTCTTTCACATTTATCATTAAATTTAAAGCTCACGTCATGGGTTGCGAAAGAACTGTATGATTAGTAATAATAAGATACCGTATTTTGCAACTTCAATAATAACGCAAGGTAGGAAGTCTTATATACGAGGTTCTAGAAATGCGTAGGCCTACGAGTGAATGCCCAGAATATACCGGCTCTGTGATGAATGAGTGAATTTTGTATGGTTCGTGATTCCCTTATGAATTATTACAGTAACTTAGTAAAGTGCTTTCTCCTTCGGTTGCCCTTATGCTTTCAACTTTTCAAGTGCTAATAACACCTTAAGCTGAAAATCATTTCGGGTCAAAAATGACCGTAGGGCGTATATGGGTTAACTTACTCACTCATTCTTTGCGACGCAGGCCTTTATGCGATTTTCACTGCGTCATTCATCAGGGAAAGCTAATTTGTGTGGTAAAATATATAAAGGATTGGCTGTTGACCTAGTTGCTTGCACACATATTAAGTGCGGCCGTGATTCTTTCGGCCTTCGAAATGGCGGCCGAGAAATGTAAAAGGTTGCGCAATCCTGATCTATTGTATACATGCTCATTTTCTTCTGAGATAAAATCAGTGAAGCTTCATAGCTTCATGGACCTACGTATAATGTACTTGAGAATGTATCCCCTTTGTTTTACTCAAAACCTAAGAATAAAATTACTCTCCACATTTTCTGATTTGGATGCGCATGTATGAATGTTTATGGAACATACTACAGCATGATTGTATAATTCTTTATAGTATGTATGGACACTGAACAATGCATGATTTGTGTGAAGGCGCGTTAAGTGTAAATATCACACGCGGAATTTTTTCACGACTAAAGTCGAGCTTCAATTTTACATGCTTTCAAGTTTAGTAAGCGAGCTCATAACAGCTGTCTCCCCACCTAAGTGATATAATTGTTCTCTTCCTACTTAACATGTTTTGTCTTTCTGTTTGCCATGCCTTATTGAGATATTTAATGACAGCAAATGTAACGAATAATTTTTTCTAAACAACTGGTACTTTCAATCGCTTTGTTTAATGCTGAGTTTTAGTGCAACGAAATAGGAAATCACTGATCTGAATAATAGTGAATAGAAATCTTCACATTCTCTGATCGGCATGATATTGTACATGTAGTCATAGGTCGCTTTGCTGTACATTGTACCTTGATTATTGTTTTTTAATGAAGAAAACAATGAAATAAGTTGAAGAGGATTCATTGCTTAGCGGATTCCTGCCAAAGCAATTAGTTGTGGAAGCTATCACATCATTATTTTGTTTCGTGTATTCGGAATCACTGCTCGAGAAACACATTGAAAGTGAGTAGGCCTAATCGAGTAGCTACTCGTGCCGAAAACTATTGCCTTGGTCTGCATGTGTGAAAAACTTAAGTAGTTTGAGCTTCTTGGTATTGAAAATTTATTTCAGTATGTGCCCTGCTTCGACATTCTTGCCCCCTTTGCCAAAATTCGTTCCGCCATCCGTGCACTTCTATCTTTACGATTGAATTTCTCGATAACGACTGTGAATTTGTGGAATCTGATCAGGGGCTGAAATCGATCATGTAAAAAGCAGCAAGTAAAAAAAGAAGAATCACACTGTATTAAAAAAATGGTTCCTTTGGGTAGTTTCACTAACTTCACACACGTACATGAAACTGTTGCGATACTACCGTCTGTAACTGCATTGTTGTGAAAAATAAAGTATTTGTGATCAGCGCCACAAATTGGAACACGGAAATGACAAAATAAAATTAATTTACTGCGCCTATCAGCAAAACTAAGAAGTAACTTCACAACGGAACCACTTTTATCTGTAAACTTGAATTTCTCAATAACGATTACAAATGTGTGGAATCTGAGTCCAGATTTGTGATCAGGAAGCTGATCTTGATACAGAAGAAGTTGCTTCGAATAGGATCTCGATGTACTAAATAATGGTTCCGGTCGGTGGTTCCGCCAACTTTACACACGTCTTCACAGGTAAGTAACGGTAATTGACTTTGTACCGAGTGGTCAAGCAAAGAGACGAAAGACTCATCGTGCAATCTGTACCGCGGAAGTGGGAATCTTGAGTGGATAGACTGCTGCCTGATGAATTATCCCTACCTGACCAATGACCTCATCTACCGTTGATCGACGCGATAGGGAAGAGAATGATTATGGGCTAACTAACCGTTCCCTTGGAACAGAGCATTAGGAATGCCCATGAAAGGAAAACTGCATAATATGAAGAACTTGCCGATTGGAAGCAAGGGTAGAAATGTGAGCCCTGCTGAGAGTGGGATGCCGCGATTTCGTTGTTCCATCGATGAGGAAATTTCTTCTTAAAGCCGGTGTTTAAGTGTAAAGATCACCATGAGTTTGAGTGCAAAGGTGGAAGAAGACACGACCTGGGCGTAACGAACTGATGCGGACCGACCATCTTGACAGATACTGATCTTAGTGGGACGAAAGCTTAGTGACGGTTGGCGCCAATGTCGCTGGTCCTTTTGGGTGCAGCATTTGCTGTTTCACATAATCGAACAATCTCGTTTACCAAGCGATTTAATTTACAGTAGATTTCTAACATTTATTGAATACTCAGTACTCAGTCACTCATAAGTCACGCATGCTATCTTTAGCTACTTTTAGGAATTATCTATTATTTTGTCACAATTTCATATAAGTTCATTTTCAATTGTCAACGCATTACATAGTTTCTTAACGCACCTTGTGAATTTTATCCAAGTATTGCGCCAAGAATTGTATATGCTGATTCATGTGATCAACATGTAGAGTTAAGTTTTGATTATTGCACATATCTACACATATGGAAAGAATTCTGTTGCTATGTTCATCAAAATATATTGTTTCAACTAATTTTGTGCAATATAGCTACATTGGTATGATGGTCTACATCATTTCATCGTGTGTTTCAAATTTCAACTAAAATGAAATGATGAATTTCCCTTCAACGCCTATAAAAGGTGTTTATTTGATTTAAAGCATGGAATTGGCTCTGAGCATAAAAAAGCTTGTAGAATAAAGGAGGGCATTATCGAGAAATACGCGAGCGAGCGGCATTTTTCGATGATTTTGAGCGGTGAGCGAGCGAAAGGACTATTTCGAGGAAATGAGCGATGGACGATCGAAAACGGAATTTCGATCCACTCAAAAACACTGACTACGACGCATCGCAACAAACGAGAGCAATGCAAATTCGAGGTTTTCTGCAAGGCTATCTCCATGCACTACAAAGTTCTCGGGTTATCAGAAATGATGTTGCCACTCTCATTGGTCAAGTGATCTCTAAACTCTTTAAATTGTGGCATAAATTATATATGGCATTCTGTCACAACTAGTGGCACCAACTATTCAGTTTTGTGGCGACTTTCATTGCCAGGTCTGTACATTGTAGGGAAAAGAAGGAATATATTACAGTATTAGTGCTTCTCAAAGTTGGCTCCAGACTTATATAAAAGTGCACTCATCGAGTGAGTGCAAAATGATAGACAGTACAATTATTATTTATTCGATGCTTTTAGGAATTATTTTCAAAAATCTTTTATATGTGCTTTACGTTACTATTAGAGATACTTGTTTTTGTATGAGTTTACATATGAGCTGTATGAGCATACATTTCCACCTCTTTGCTCAAGCAGTGAGGAAAAGAAATTACAAGATTTTCCTACACTGAAGAAAATGGACATAGTATTGAATGAAGAAAAAAATAGCAAAACTGAAATTCAAACTTATGAACTTACTGTGAATTCGATTATGATTGAGTTGTAAAACTATCAATCCAAGATATCTTTGCAATTGATTTATTCTATTCCATTCCTCGGATGGAGGTCCTCCGACCAGCTTACACCATTTTGCAGATCCATCTGTCTACTGGAGCTTCTCTGGAGGAACTCAAATTTGCTGGATTTAATTCCTCGATTGGAGACCTGGCGGATGGAGGCGCTCCGCTCCATTTCCGGGGAGCTGTTCTGGAGGCTCCCCACTCCGCTGCATTCTTCGATTGGAGACGCTTTGCTCCATTTGTCAATATGCTGGAGCTACAGAAGTATAACAGTACTAGAGGCTTTCCAGTTAGCTGGATTTGTCGAATGAAGGCGCTACGCTCCATTTGTCTACTTCAGCTGTTCTAGAGGCTCACCAGTAAGCTGCATTCATCGACTGGAGAAGGTCCACTCCATTTGTCCATATACTGGAGCCAGTAGAGCAGTTCTAGAGGCTCACGAATCCGCTACACCTGCCGGTTGGAGGCGCTTCGCTCCATTTGTCTAGGAAAACCGTTCTGGAGGCTCACGAATCCGCTACACCTGCCGGTTGGAGGCGGTCCGCTTCATTTGTCGAAAAGAGCTGTTTAGGAGGCTTTCCAATACACAATATTTGTCGGTTGGAAGCGCTGTGATCCATCTGTCTACATTAGTTATTCAACAGGCTCACCAATTTCCTGCATTTGCCGATTAGAAGCTCTCCGCTCCATGTCTCACAGACGACAACTGCCTGTAATTACCACAAAGTGATTGCTGTAAGTACATTAATTTGGGAAATCGCCACATGCTTCGTGCTTGTATTTGTAACATATTATCGTTTTATATGGACAGGATGCGTTGGAATCGCTCGTGTGTGCTGCTTGAGAGAGCCTATATGGAAGATCTATTGAAATGATTATACATTTTATAGCTGACATATGCAGATATACAGCTATCCCCATTGTCTTGCACTGTTTCTTATGGTTGAAATATTTACAGTATACTCGTTTCTTATAGCATTTCACTTAAAACCATTTTAACACATCTTCGAAATTTATCCATCATGATGCACAAATCATGATTCACAGTTTATAATGCACAGTTACATGTAGTTCCGAAGGTTTGCGACAGGTTCTGTTCACCCTTTCGCGACTATTGCTTGCACAACACGTCATACATAAATTCAAATCAAAGTCACCACGATTGGCTAACTTGTAAATTAATCAAGTAAATCGCAAACTGTTAAAAAAGTGGCATTGAAAAGCCATCTGTTTCTTCTACTGAAATGCAGAATTTTGTGCCTTCCCACGATCAAGTCATGATACAAACAAGAAGAGAGCGAAAAATTAATATGTTTTTCATTTACATTAAAGAAAATCTGAAGAAAATTATCACCTCGAAATGAACAAGATCTTATCGTTTTCATAATATATCAGACAATATTTCTGTTTCTGAGGCTAAAACTCAGGTTCACAACTATTTTATGTGCTGCAATTACTTGGGACAGATCAATTCATCTCTTTACTGTCTTGTCTGTTCATTGTTCTCCAGCTTCTTCAGAAGACCGTCTTGAAATATATTGGCTACATTTAGGCCTACTTATGACCCAAATAATCACCAAACCAAAGATGGTAAATAAACTTATCATGTTTATCAACCAACTATTTATTAAAATGTGACTGTTGGGGACGAAGTCAATGTGAATGAGAAGCAGCCATTATCAGAGGACTTAAAGGCCATGTCAAAGCATTGTTTATCTTTCACAGGGATAAATCAACCCAGGTAAACTCTTTACCTTAGCTTAACCTTAGTCAATGCTGTCAAAATTCCATATGCCGGAAACAAAATAGAAGGATATCAATGCCCCCGTCTTGATAAGTCGTTCCAATGAACCTCAACTCACCTTCCTCCTCTTTACATCCACATAAACATTTGTTTGTAATACCCTGAACTTAATTCGAATTAAGCAGCCATGCAGTTTTCATTATCTGAAATTTGCTTAATGCTGTTCATTACGAAGGAAAATCTTCAGCTTTTAGGAGGGTCATGTGGTCTGCGTTGGTTGCTGCGAAATTCCATTTAGTTGCTTTTAGGTTAAGTAGGATATCATTGAAGTCTAAATAAAATAATAAATAGATAAACCTTGTTTACAGTCGAAAGCACATCAGTCGCGGAGCCCTTCTTCCATGTGACCAAGTTGTTATTTACCCACTCTCATTCTCTTCGTGCTCATTGTTTAGCAAGAATGCACAGTGAGCCTATTTTATTTCACCCAATAAGGGTTTGAACCCAAGTCTCCGTGACGCAGAGCGAGCACTACCACAAGGCCACTGCGACGGTCTGCTGACAATTTTAGAGGCATTTAGCATAGCATTTTTAAATGGATGCAAAATGCAATTTTTGTGGTAGGCCGACAAAAGGTGGTCAAATTAACCATCCCTGCGCAGTTACAATCTGTGTTTCATAGTCTGGTGGTTTTCAGTAACATGAGTGACTTTTGACCCATTGATATCGTAATTAGACACATTGTTTTGGCTGTGTTGCACACTCGCATCAGCTGATGCTCATGCGAAAAGTCATTACAACCTGCTTAAGCTGCCGAAAACAAAGAGAATAGTGTTGCCAAGAGATAAGCTCTGAGCTTGGCTGGGCCGGATTCTTTGGCTTTGAATTGGGCCGGACAGTTGAATTACTTTGAAAAAAATACAACTACAGGAAGTATGTTGATAACAGAACATTGCAAAAAACCATAGCTGAATTAATATATATATATATATATATATATATATATATATATATATATATATATATATATATATATATACTAACATAGTAGTAAACCTTAATTAAGCCAATTAAGACAGGAGAGAAATCATGATTGATCCGTTTTTTTCAATTTTTAATTCAATTCATCCAAATTTTCTTAGTGAATGCGGATATCTTCACAAAGCTGTTATTGTATGTAGAAAACAGATATCTGGTGAAAATAATTGCCACATTGTGATAAATTCCATCAGTTTTTGAACGTGCGATGAACTTGAAGCAGAGCTGGAACCGGGTCGCTTTTTCGGCCCGGATGAGTTTTGTATCTGGTCCTGGGTGAGAAGTTCTATCGCTGCGCGCAGTTAACCACCTCTAACGAAGATATCAATTACGTCAGTTGAGTGTAATCGCCTTAAGAATCTTTCTAAAAATCTATTTGCTGATTACATGATTGAATGCTTTAGGGTCCATGTACCATCTATGAGTAAATTGGTAACTGCTGAGCAGCAAGATGATTTTTTAAACATTTGAATTTCCATTTGTTGTTTCTCACATGTTGTACATGTATAACGTGTTTGTCTATCAAAAATAATTTGGATCTTATTTGATGTGCCGATAGCTGTCATTGTTGTAAGTTATACGAGTAGCTAGATTAAAGCGTGGAAAACGAATTGCAGTGAACATAGAAAGTCTATTTGAAAAGTGATATTATTAAGTCAAAAGTTGAACTAGACATTCAATCGACTCTTTTGATCAAAATTCCATAGAAATGTTGCTTACTAATCGTCTATCGATTGCTGTTTCTGGTTGAGAAGGCATATTCCTGGTCCGTGTCGGCCCAGGCCGGCTTCCAGCTCTGACTTGAATATTATCCAACCACTAAAAAAATCGATGTCATCCCGAAGTTATATTTGCGTCGTATTTATGATTTTATTCTGAAAACGCTTTATGAGACGCTTTCAAACTTATGACAAAGCCTTCCGAGTTTTTAATTCCATCAATAATGACATTAACTAAGTTCCCTCCAGAAAATCGGGCGTTCAATTATCGATTTAATTTCTCAGATATTTCCACCGGCATGTAAAATAATAGCCTAAATAACTCTGGTTTCGTGAAGCCACTGATGGTTATAGGATTCTTCAACAAGGTAACATGTGCATGTATAATGCGTCCTTTGGTTAGACAACTCAGACATTTCCGGAGGGGGGCCGGGCCACCCAAAGCCTCCCCCTTGGCTGCGCCCCTGAAATAATTCAACCATCCTGCATATTTTTGAATCCGAGTGTGACCAAAGATACGCCAACAATATCAAGGCAGTGAATAATCAAGTTCATCTAAATTAAATCAGATATGGCCTGAACATGTTCTAATCGCATAATCTGCTTTCATAAGCTATGCTAGTATTCTAAGCTTGCTATAAAGTTCGCTTGAACTCTGTCATCAATTTACTGATTTTGCAAAAATTGTGAAATAAATGCAAATATGAGCATTCAGCAAAATAGGTACCTATTTCATATTTTAGGCTCATCGATTCATTTTGCAACATTTTCAGCAAACGCATAGCATAATAAACCGAAATGGCTTAAAGTCCAAGTAAGTGACTTTCAGTATGCATGTATATCATCAACGTTCACTTGGCCCTATGATTTTTCGGGACTGTTTTTCTTACCGACGATGACTATGAAATATATGTAGAAAAATGCCACAAGATGAATTCCACTATCAAATTTAAATTCAGAACCACGAAATTGATAAGTGCAGAGGAAGTCATAAAATTGATCAAATAGACACATTTTGGACGTGTGTGAAGTTAGCGGAACCACCCAGTGGACTTAAATTATCAGCCTCACTGACAAGCGCAGCAAATAAGCTTTATTTTGTCAATTTATTTCGCTAATACAAGTAGGCCTGTAACGGTTTCATAACAACGCAGTTTTTAACCGGAAATCGGTGAGCTCTCAAAAATCTGAGAAATTCTAAACATTAAGAATATTTCCGCTGACTTCTGAAAAAGAAAAATTTTGATTTCTGGTTGAAAACTGAATTTTTGCGAAAAATGAAGCACATATTTGTGATCAACGCAATAAATTGCATCCGGTAGTGACAAAATTTATTTGATTTAATGAGCCTATCAGCAGGATTGGTGGGTGGTTCCGAATTTATGGGATCTGAGCCCAGATTCGTGATCAGGAAGCTAAAATTAAAAAAGTAGAAGTTGTTTCGAATATAATTATGCTGTAATAAAATTTACTCCGCTGTTTGATTCCACTAGCTTCACACGCGTATGTTTTGGGGCATTTCCAAGAGATCTGCCCTCTTTGAATGCACTTGAATGAGTTTTAAGTTGAATTTATGGTTCAATTATCTCTTGGTGGCAAGTCAGAATCATAGCTAGCGATCATAGCGCCAATTTTCAAGAGGAAATGGCACTAAAGTTGCTGATATTACGGATTTTAGAAATCCCTAGTGACAGTCGGTAGCCTATTCGCTTTTTCTACTCCGACTATACACCTCTGATGTAATGTCCTTTGTATTTTCATGTGTTCAATGTGGCAATTCACGTTGCTGATGTCGGTAACTTCAGTCACGAACAATCTAATTCTTTTAAAAGAAGTTCAGTTTTATCAATTAAGCATGATTGCTGTGAAGCGTGTGCAGTTTTTTTTGAATAATTTTGCACAAACAGAAAATAACTGCGCGTCTTGATGGATTTGAACCACCGACCTCTGGCATTCTAGCCAACGCTCTACCAATTGAGCTATCGACGAGCGACAGTTTGACATTAGTCCTCAATTGAAGAATTCGCGCCGTCATCCCCAAGACAACATAGCATTAACCGTCAATCAAACTACTAATACCGATATATCAGCAATTATATTATGTAAGGTGGTTAACATATCCACCTCTTGGCTGTGCGCGTGTCGATCTTGGTCTAAAGGTTGGAGGATCAAATGTCCCCGGTGAAAAAATCATCGGCGATGCCACGGCAAATAGTCGGGCTTGCTTTCTACTGTCGTCATCCTGTCGTGCAGTGTCGAGTGTCAACCATGTAGGGCGCACCGAGTTAATGACGACATCATGAACTGTCGGCAGCATGTCGGTGGGATTCTATATTAGCTATCGGGGAATTGGCGACGGCTGTCGCGGAATTGTAGGAGACTGTCGGCAGCATGTTACTGAAACTGTCGGCTACTTGTCGGTTTACCGATGTCGGCAAATAAACATGGAATTGTGATCTTTTCCGTCATTAAGCCGAGTCGGCTTCCCGATGTCGACCCGGCAGTTTTTTTCACTAAAATGCAGACCCTGATAAGTAATTATACTTGCTCAATTTCATTCTCTCTCCTTAATCTTTGAATCTGAAAGCCCTTACAGCGATTGAAATAAAATCGGTTGGGTTACTAAGAGGTCATCATTGGGTACTTTGTGTTCTATACATATTTGACCCTTAGTAACAATGTGAAAATGCATCGCACGTCATGGAAAATGCTTTGGAATATACTTTGTGTTCTATAAATATTTGACCTTCAATAACAATGTGAAAATGCATCGCACGTCATGGAATATGCATGCTTCATAGTACAAACGTTCAACTTTGATAACGATGAATGCTATTGAAAAGTTGAAACATGCATTACGATTACAAAGGTCACAAAAAATAGTCAGAAATAAGGTCAAAGTATCAAATTACTAATTTCTGCACTATAGTGGAGATGCTTCCACTCCAGTATTTGCTTCTTTGGAACGGAGGTCCAGTCAAATGTCACGTGGTATTCTTCTTGTCCTGTTTTTTACACCAGTGTAGGTAGACACTGTCGTCACTTAACTCTACTAATCACTATTAGACGTTGTTAGATTTATATTAGCATTGGAGGTGGCATGTTAACTACAGTATGCTATGGTATATTGGAAATCTATTTTCTTTCTTGCTATATATGCATCTACCAAAAAGGGAACGTTTACTAACTAGACAAGAAAATGAAGGTAAAATTCTTAAACTGTTTGACTGATTTTGAAATTGTTCTTTTGAAAAGTCATGAGCCAGTCATCTTCCATCGTCCATCACGATGGCACACAGGAAAAGTCATAAGGCGTCGTCCATTGGACATAAGGCATAACATTATGCGGGTGATAAAGCTCATTTCATCTGCCATTGGGCATCAGCCGTGAGACTGATCTAAAATTAGAACAGCGTGAAGTGACCTCTGAATGAAATTGAATGAGTATTTCTATGTCTTGTGCTAATCAGCATGACAAAGTAATGATAAATCAAGACAGCAGTCACAGTAATGGTTAATACCAAAAAATAGCGATGATTGCATCGTAAGTGGATCTCAGTTTGAGTGCGGTCCGTGGAAGATGGAAGATGGAAGGCGGCAGATGAAAATCGTCTCATCACGTCTTATGGAAGACGCCTTATGAAGAATGTGCAAAAAGGCGAGTGACATGGAAGATGGAAGACGCCTTATTCTGTGAGACAGCGTCCTTAAGAGGTCCTTCTGCATCGAGCTTTTACAAGAATGAGATAATCCTCAGTTGAGAAATGTCACGGATAATGGATTAAAGACAAAATCCCCCAACGATGCAACTTCTGTGCAGAATCCCTTTACACATATGCATGTCATGCAAAGATATTGTAGAATTAAATCCGCTTATATTCTGAAGCAAAGAACAATTGAACATAGAAAGTGTCTGAGGAATTCACAGGTGGATAGAATCGCACAAGCTTTCAAAACACTAATTTTAATTTAAAAAATTTAGTAAGTAAGACATACCACTATACTCTGCTATATGATTAAACTTAGGTTGTTTCTGCTTTGTTTTAACGGTTCTTTGTGGTTCTGTTTCCACACAAATGCAACGGACTGTGCGCACTCGCTAGACTGCATCCTCGTGCAGCATGCAAATTTCATAGTGGTCTGCGAACATATCCATCAAATATAGGCGGAATCTACATGTAATTTATGACATAGATTTACGTTATATTGATATTTATATTATACAGGGTGAGTAAAAAAACGATATCTGAATTATGTCGAAAAATATTCTTCAATTGCCATTGATTTTCTTAGTCTATTGATGCTCTATATCTATGGTCGCGTTCTATATCG
Source organism: Prostheceraeus crozeri (assembly GCA_907163375.1). Taxonomy (NCBI): domain Eukaryota; kingdom Metazoa; phylum Platyhelminthes; order Polycladida; family Euryleptidae; genus Prostheceraeus; species Prostheceraeus crozeri. The sequence continues at coordinate 51,561 of CAJQUW010000423.1, read as the reverse complement.
CGTTCTATATCGCTTGGGCAGTATTTTTATTATTCGTAGTTGAAATTCAAATCATGAAGTCGATAGTTGATCCATCCAAGAAATCTGGTCTAAGTCATTTGAACTTCATTCAAGGTATGGAAAGGAAAGCAAAACTTGTTGCTTGGGCAGTCGCATTCGAAAACGTTGCTGAGGCGAGGCTTAAGTTTTTGAGAATTTGAGGAAGAAGCACCAGTCCCTTCAACGGTTCATCGCTGGGTGAAGAGATTCCTGGTGTACGGTGACATTAACCATCGTGAGGAAGGTAGCGGTCGCCCAATATCTGCAAGCGGAGACGATATTTTCACTTCGATAAAACCGCTTGTGGAAAGTGATCCTAACATCTCAACACGCCGCCTAAGTCACGAAGTTGGTGTATCTCAACGAAGTGTTGTTCGATGCCTACACCGAAAAGGATATTATCCGTTCAAAGCGACACATGTACAAGAGCTGTCTGACGATGACCACGATAGACGCCTTGAGTTCTGTCAGTGGATAACTTCACGACTTGAACGCCAACAGAACTTTCATCTGCTTATCGTTTTCTCGGACGAAGCAGTTTTTCATGTTAACGGATCCGTCAATAAGCACAACATTCACTACTGGAGTGCAAACAATCCTCACGTCTTCATTGAAAAGTCTCAAGATCGAAGATCAGTGACAGTGTGGGCCATGATGGACAACACAGGAGTGTTGAGCTTCGACATCAGCTGCACAACAATGAACGGTGAACGCTACTGTGGTATTCTAAAGGATCATGTCATCCCTTTTTTCAACGGGCTGAAAACAGACACCGATTTTATCAACAAGATGGAGCTCCTCTGCACTACAGTTCTGCTGCCCGCGCTATTCTCGACAGTAATCTACCTAACAGATGGATCGGTCGACGAGGACCCATCGAATGGCCTCCACGGTCTCCGGACCCCAGTACCTGCGATTTTTTTTGTGGGGGACTTTAAGAGACTCAGTTTATGCGCGACGTCCAAATAATACGACGGAGTTGGCCACCTATATTCGTGAGGAGATTACAGTATTCAGTCGCGACACATGCCAAAAAGTTTGCGATTCGTTTGTTCGCCGATGCAGGGTTTGTATTGAACAGGAAGGTGTTCAATTTGAGTCAGTTCTTTAGCGTGCTTTTGAGACATTTTCAGCTTATGTTTTGAGACAGTTTCAATAATTATTCTTGATGTCCATCATTATTTTGATAAATAAAAAGTCACTTTTTAAGAACACAACATGTTTCTGCATATGACATATGCCTTCATCAGGTGATGCTACAATAATGGAGAAGTCGGTATTTATATGAACACGGATGATGGTGAGCGAATTTACAACAACGACTGATAGACTGGACAGTAAAGACAATAAAATCAAAGTCATTCCCATAAGACAATAAAATCTTGCATGAGATGATGACATGGATATCTACAATGATTGACATGGACAGTTCTAAAGTTAATGAAAGCAGATGAATTCCATAAAACAATAAAACCAGGCATGAGATGAAGATGACATAGATATTTACAATGAAAGATGAATATCTACATAATTTACAAATTGAGAGACAGAGGATAGGCACTTCCTCTGTCATTCATTAGATTCTTCGGTTCAAAACTTTTGATGATGATAGACTCGAGTAATCTTGGAAAGGGGGTACTACTGATTATCTGAAAACCGTCTTTGGTAGGTGGGTGAATGTGCATGCTCACTTCACTAGGAGTAGGATAGGCGTTAAGATGCTCATTCATTCTGGTGATAAAGTGACGCACTGAGCTGCCGATGTAGCACTTCTCGCAGTGCTCACAGGTATATTTGTATACTACATTCGATTTCAATTCGGCTTTCACTTTATCTTTATTCATGAAAAAACTTGAAGTTTTATTGGTTCTGAATATAGGGCGAATACGAGCAGTATCAGGCAAGAGTTTGTTGATGTCTCTGATATGTCGGTTCAACTTCGACTCGTTTTCAGCAATGTATGGTAGACTCCAATTCACAATGCGAGTATCATGCCGAGTGTCAGGTTGGATGTCAGCTCTAGCAGAGTGCTTAGCTTCGATCTCCTCCTGCACCCTGGCAATAATACTCGCGGAAAACCCGTTTTCAATAAAGAGGGAACGGATAATTTCCAAAGAATGGGCGTAACCTTCAGCAGTAGTGTTTATCCTAAGAGCCCTATAAATCAAAGAGCGCATAGCTGCCAAGCGATATCGCTTAGGAGAGTGCGCGCAAGCGGGAGTGTAAAGGCCGGTATTAGTCTCTTTCAAATGCCAGGTCACTTCGAAAGAGTCTTCACTTCTCGTGACTTTCGTATCTAAAAAGACCAGAGAATTGTCGACTTCTTCTTCAACCGTAAACTGAATATTGCAATGAATACTGTTGATAAATTTGAAGAAAGCAGAAATGTCAGACTGCTTGTCAAAAATAACAAATATGTCATCGACGTAGCGTTTGTAAAACCGTGTGTTTGATGACCAGCCGAAGTTTTACAAACGCTACGTCGATGACATATTTGTTATTTTTGACAAGCAGTCTGACATTTCTGCTTTCTTCAAATTTATCAACAGTATTCATTGCAATATTCAGTTTACGGTTGAAGAAGAAGTCGACAATTCTCTGGTCTTTTTAGATACGAAAGTCACGAGAAGTGAAGACTCTTTCGAAGTGACCTGGCATTTGAAAGAGACTAATACCGGCCTTTACACTCCCGCTTGCGCGCACTCTCCTAAGCGATATCGCTTGGCAGCTATGCGCTCTTTGATTTATAGGGCTCTTAGGATAAACACTACTGCTGAAGGTTACGCCCATTCTTTGGAAATTATCCGTTCCCTCTTTATTGAAAACGGGTTTTCCGCGAGTATTATTGCCAGGGTGCAGGAGGAGATCGAAGCTAAGCACTCTGCTAGAGCTGACATCCAACCTGACACTCGGCATGATACTCGCATTGTGAATTGGAGTCTACCATACATTGCTGAAAACGAGTCGAAGTTGAACCGACATATCAGAGACATCAACAAACTCTTGCCTGATACTGCTCGTATTCGCCCTATATTCAGAACCAATAAAACTTCAAGTTTTTTCATGAATAAAGATAAAGTGAAAGCCGAATTGAAATCGAATGTAGTATACAAATATACCTGTGAGCACTGCGAGAAGTGCTACATCGGCAGCTCAGTGCGTCACTTTATCACCAGAATGAATGAGCATCTTAACGCCTATCCTACTCCTAGTGAAGTGAGCATGCACATTCACCCACCTACCAAAGACGGTTTTCAGATAATCAGTAGTACCCCCTTTCCAAGATTACTCGAGTCTATCATCATCAAAAGTTTTGAACCGAAGAATCTAATGAATGACAGAGGAAGTGCCTATCCTCTGTCTCTCAATTTGTAAATTATGTAGATATTCATCTTTCATTGTAAATATCTATGTCATCTTCATCTCATGCCTGGTTTTATTGTTTTATGGAATTCATCTGCTTTCATTAACTTTAGAACTGTCCATGTCAATCATTGTAGATATCCATGTCATCATCTCATGCAAGATTTTATTGTCTTATGGGAATGACTTTGATTTTATTGTCTTTACTGTCCAGTCTATCAGTCGTTGTTGTAAATTCGCTCACCATCATCCGTGTTCATATAAATACCGACTTCTCCATTATTGTAGCATCACCTGATGAAGGCATATGTCATATGCAGAAACATGTTGTGTTCTTAAAAAGTTTCAATAAATATTTAAATGGATATTAATTTTTAGTTAAATGAAATACAGTATAACTATTTCGCTTTATAATCAGATTTCGTTTTTTCTGACTCACCCTGTATATATATTTTTTATATTATTATATGATAGATTTGCAATATATTGATGAGCAATGTAGCTGATCATCACTTTTAACAAATGAGATTCTTCTCTTAATGTCGACATTTCAATTGATAAGTGATACGTGAAATACCTCGTTCACTCATTTCTGCTTTGTGTGACTGTGTTGGGGACTATTCGTATTCGAGGCAGGTCAATCAAACTTCCATGTCAGACAAGAAAGTTTCAGTGCAATCTCTGGATGCACACTGCACCAATCTCTGTCACTTGAGAGTGTGTCCCCGATGACGTCATCACGGAACTTCACCACGCTCCTGCTCTTCAATGCTAATGAAATCATGTAGGAGAGCAGGGATTAGGAATGTGGCTAGCATTGACTGAGCGAATGAAATATACACTTTAAAGGCAGTATTAGCTGACCTTGGGGTTCAACGTATTCGTTCTACTCACGAAGCGTGGTGCTAACGAAAAGCTAATCAAAGACATTGTTCATATTCGTTCGATCATCAGAAACACACGCAGCAATAACAGATCTAGATGTAAGTTTAGATTAAATAAGCAGGTTTAGGGGCGACTCAGACTTAATAATTAACTTTAATACCATGAAAGTCGTTCATTCCTCCATCAATGTTTTACAATCAATGCGTTGCTGATCATTTTAATCAAGGATGGTGTTTTACATATGTAGCTTCAAGTCAGTATCATTATAAAATTAATCCGCAAGAAAAATAATTACATGTGTAAGTACATGATGCATGGGCAGAAATATTAAAATATAATAATGATTTCGACTAGGTATAGTTCACAAAAATATATGCTTATCAACCATAATAGAAGTGACGTGTCCCATTAATAGATGACTTATACCTAATACGACAATAAGAGTGAAAGTAAGCTGTTTAACTCACAATATATGAGATGTATATGATATTATTTTTGTCCTAGAACATTCTGTATTACATTAGAAGATAGCTCATGAAGTTGTTTGTAAGATAACTGAAAGCAAATCACTGAAGTTAGTAGTAGCTTTAGCAGCAGGATTTTAGATGAAGTTGTGAGCAAATTCTGCTTTTAATTTTGCATAGCATACTAGAACTTAAGGGCTGAGCAAATTTATTTAAAAATCCTACTGCTAACTTCAGCGAATTCAGATAATTGCATTGAATTGATACAAACTCATCTTCTATGCATAGATGCAGTCTACATTGATCTTATGATTTCATTAATACATTAAGATTATGACTGAAAAACTAGTCCCAAATCTACTGATAAGAGGCTCGTGTTTGGTATAGGCCCTCCGCTAGGATAGAAGTTTGTGGAATAAAAATCCATTTCGGGGGCAGCCAATAGACGGGCTACGGTTCTTTTTCCAGACAAATATAACGGGCTGTAGGCCTATATATCGCTAGGCTGCATCCTTGTGCATGATATAGCATGCAAATTCCATAGTGGTCTTCTTACATATCCATCAGATATAATGTGCTTATACGCGGAATGTACATGTATTGCATGCCATAGATTTACGGCATTACTATATTGGCTTAGGCTCCAATATACTATTAATAAGCCATTACAGTTACTATTGTAATTATTCTGTGATTAATCATTCATTATAGCTGTATATGTCATAATTATGTCATAAAGATATCTTGCAGTAGGTAACTCGAATAATATGAAAAGAAAGCCTCAAAACTAGATTGTTGTCATGTGGATCATGTTCAGCTTTGTTTGTGATATTCATGTAAATGCTAAATACAAGAATCTTCCAACACTCTCCACTAGAATTATCATTAAAAGCTTGTTGTACTGTTGCCAGGTACATCTGTTAAATGAAAAATATACATATTTGTGATAAAAGTTTGCGCAAAGGATGCATGTGTAACGTATATTCGTCGCAAAATGTCACTTGGAACTATTGGCCAGTGCTAAGGTTTAACAAGTACGTTCGTGCAACCATGTACTTGCAATCAGTTGCATTGCTTTGTAGTGCAAGTGCGCTTTCTAAACGTTCTGTTTTTCACACATGCACTGTATTTTAAGTGCACGCATATGTAGCAACAGTGCAAATGTTCAACATTAGTATTTGAGTAGAATTTTAGAAATATGTCCTGTCGGCGCATGCATGTACTTCACTAAAAAGGTGAGCACTGTCGGGCAAGATAATCAAGCCTTTTACCAAAGCCGGAACACTTTACAAAGTAGGAAATGGAGCTATGTATATTTTCTATCTGCATATCCACATACTTTTTCTATCTACGTCCATATTCACGCATCTCAACACGAAAATCATCATTGTTAACATGACCAACGAATTTTAAAATTGTTATCCTTTGGGAATGCCAAGAACGGCGATCGTAAGTAAAAATATAGGCTATTATGACCTTATGTCCAAGGCCATCATCAGGTTTTGAACCATTCTACGAGATATAAAATGATTCAGAACCCAATGATGGCCTGGGGCATAAGGTCATAATAGCCTATATTTTTACTTACGATCACCGCACTTGGCTTTCCCAAAACATTAATTTAAGATAGTGTGGAGCCAAGGCATATCCACCTATGAGCAACAAAGTTAAAAATACTTCTTAGGCTCTGCCACCACTAACACCGTCAAAGCCATGTCGTGACAATCATGGAATGTTTGTCCAGGAATTTTTATTCCGGTGACTTTTTCCTAATCAAATTGCAACGCCGTGTCAATACAATTCAATATCAGTTTTGGTGACATTTCTGTTTAGTTAAAAAGGATTTCACATGTTGAGTTGTTCTTATCTTTCTTGTGGATGACTAGCTATTATACAGATGCGACATGATGATTACATTATGTGGCATAGCTCGTTTAGTGTGTCGTCGGCGTCAGGAATGGAAATGTAGATATGTGGGCTTATAAAACATCTAATGAAGAAAATGCTATTACATTTGGTAAGGGTTCATGAACTAAGAACATACCTGTGGATAACGAGAAGTATACTCGGGTTCTCTCAATCAAGGAAAATAAACAATAGAAAATGGAAGCCAATAAGCAGTTCAGGAAGTTGCGATAAGCCAGTTATCAATAGTGGAGAATAGATGACTGCACAATAAGTTATTGAAAAGCATTGCAGGTATATTCCATCATAAAATTTGCTATGGAAGTAATTGATGCTGAAATATCCTTCTTAGATGAAAACGAATGATTGCATTTCTAGTTGCATGATAGCATTTCCTGACTACAGAAGGATTTTTTATGCAATATTTCATTCTTAACTAAATAAAACTGAAAAAACTGATGCTAAGCTTTGCAAAACTGGGACAGATGTGTGTCCCATCAAAAAATAAAATAGATAATTGTTGCCATCAAAAAGATGTTATTAGTAGATTGGTGTCATTGAATAATTGCAATTTATTGATTGGTGTCAGTCAATCATTGCAATTAATTAATTCATTTAATTATGTTGTAATGGGGTACAATTAATCCAGTAAACCCGCCTAAGAAATAATGGTAGAAAGACATTGACACTTTCAAGAATTGCTTATCTCCCCACTCTGACTTCAATTAAGTGATATTTTGAAATTTGAAAATATCTAAGTGCCAATTTGGGCATTGGGCTTTCGTGCTAGAGATACCTCGAAAAAAGAATCGATAAAAGAAAAATCCATTGATGCTCTTCGAAATAGCTTATTCATACTTTGCGACACTTCAGTAACATTATACTTCAAGAATAAAATGACAAAAGACTACTTCGCTTACATCACTTGTGGTTGATTAAGTATTCTGAAAATACATGTACAGACTACTCAAGCATCTTCGCAAATCACCATCACTGCGGTTAAGCAGTGGTGAAAACTGAAGAATAAGTCACGTCCTTTCATAAAACAGTTAAATGTGCCCTGATGCACACTAAATTATCATTCAATTCATCATTTGGTCACAAAACATTGAGCAGTTTGAATTCAAAAGCTGTGATGCAATAGGCCTACTTACATTGTGAGTGTCAATCTGACCTGTACTTTTTAATAATAGCTTGTACTAAGTTGTTTTGCATCAAAAAAATCACAAACACAAGGAAATTGCATTTTTTTAACTCGAATAGGCAATTTTGTCACTTTTTCTACCACCGTAGCCAAATGGGTCACAGGTGACCCACCAATATTTGAGAAACTCTCCTGAAATAAGGATTCGGTGTATAAAGCTCTCCTTTCATGTATACATACTTTAGAATATTATCCGTCTACATGCCAAGTCTAGCTTTACGCAATGGCATGTAACATAAAAATAATCATCTTTCCTCAAAGTCACATTGGAAAGCGAACCAAAATTTGATGCACACGTTTTTTTAGTGATTTAAATGAAATGAATCGAAAGTTCATTCAATATTTCTAGAAATTTTATTGACTGACAGATTATTGTTGAGGTGCAAAAACCTCCATGATCAAAATGCACTTAATTGCTTGAGACTCGCCTAAACATAAAACTGAAATTGAACTCACGTAAAACATGACACAACCTCATAAATATTATCTTTATCATTTTGTGTTTCATATGATTTCATCACTTCATCGATGACGTGATACGTGGGAGTAGCGTACAGGCTCAAGTGTATTTTATAATTGAATACTGTTTGTACAGCCTACATTTTATACGAACTGAATTTGCTGAACATTTGACATGCCCTGAGTCATCACTGTGTTGCCTAAATTTAGATGTTCATTTGACAGAGCTTATAATTCTAATTGACTCATGAAGGCTTATCGATCAGTTGTGATCTGAGAATTCGCTATTGGACAAAATCTGTTGTGGATACGTCAACAATCTCTCATGCAATTTAATCACCTCCGTGGGTAGACGTGAAACTGCACAGAGAAGTCATGGGTATATTTTCAGCATGATGACGTAGCTTTTCAATATTTTACTTCCCAGACTTTTATCACATTGCTTTATGGAGAAGACCTATTGCACCGACTTCAGTATATTAGAAGCTCAAAATTTTTAAAATGACTAATATGGAGCATCTTAAATGAATGTTCAAGAGCGCAGTTTTAAAAAAAGCACAAAACACGTTTTGAAATCAATGTTTATCACAAAATACAAGAGCTCATGTTTAAACGCGGTTTTATAGAACCACAACTGTAAAGAAACTTTGAAAACAAAGTAAAAAACACGAATTAGAAAGCAGGTTTGAAGCACAGTTTCAAAATGTTATTTTTATCATTTTGACCATCCAGCTTCTTGAGTTCAGAATCTTATCTTGTATTGGAAAAATACATTTTGCAGCAATGGTGTCTTACGGTAATATGCATGATACGTCCGTATAGCTAACTTGACAGTGCACTCTGGATTGCATAGATGAGCAATACAATATATTTTTACATCTTCTCATAGGTCACAACACATTGGGATGGGGCAAGACCATTACAATTCAAGAAGAGTGTCAATAGTAGTCACATTTGGTCTGTTCAGAGTTCTTCTCCTTTTGTCTCTTTCCTGCGCAATCTTCCACTGGTGATGTCCTTTCTCTCCTCTACGTCACCGGCTACACAATCGTCTCCCTGCTTTCTCCTTCCTTCCACTTGCACTACTTCTGCCCTCTTCGCTAGTCTCTCGGCCTCCATTCTCTGCTCAGAGAATGGACATCTCAATCGGTTGTCCTTGATAATCTTAAATAGCGTCTTCTGCCATCCTACTTCTTGTCTATTTCATATCCATCTTTTCGATCACACGATCCCCAAATATTCTCATTATCAAGTCGTTTCGATCGTCTGAAATTTCATCAAAAATATACAATCTGCGAATATCAAATCCATCAACACATCAAAAGACACTCCCGAATGCTTGAAATGTCTTATCAATGCCAATATTTATCAGCTTGCATTAGAAATTTTCCATCACTTATCAAGAAATCTTAAAGATGCAAAAAATAGGTGTTCTTGTTTATTCGATAAAGACTTTCTTCAAAACAAACCATCTTCTAACCCGAGTTGTTTGTTTTAATTCCATCCTCTTTGAATTTATTCCGACATTGCATTACTTTCTATTTGTGGCTGCTGTTGCTCACCACTTCATGTGGCCATTGTTGGACTAGACTTTGATGCCACTGCTGAAATAATATGAACAATGCACCTAAAGGGCACACTCATGTCGACATACGATGCCCACATACTCGTACGATAACGTGAGCTTGAGGACGCTTCAACTGATGTACATATTCAGCGTGCAACGTGAAAACTGCTATGAAAGCACGGTGCACTTGAGTGCACTATTCACAAGCAATTTGACTTCATATTTGTACTAATTTCATGTTTAGCTATATTTCACTTCATATTGTTATTTCCCTAACTATCGATTCTCATTACATTCCATTACAAATATACAGGCTGTGGGGAGTCCGGACCGAGTGACCCTCAACAAGCAGATTTGAGTAGATAAGTCCTTAGATTTTTGATGTCGGAGGACACTTTTAATGATAATAATATCAACAATGATCAGTTGGGGCTGTTTCACACATACGACTTTTTGCAGTGCGATTGTTGCTAAAATTTGGAATTGGACTTCGATTTCTGCGAGTCAATCTACGGACAAACCATTTCGATCTCTCGATTTCATGAGACATAGAAAGTGGATGTGTCTAAGCCTATTGGAGAAGGATTTGACCCAAAATTACTCTCAAATCAGACTTCTGTTGTATTTGTTTTTGTTTTCATCGAAATCGGTAGGAAATCTGCTATCAGAACATCTAAATTTTATTACATAATTCACTATAATAAGCAAAATCAGCATAAGACATTCCTATTTGAACTATTTTGTCTCGCCGTCTGCTCTGTGTAATAGACATGCAAGCTCACTTGAAAAACATAGAAATCTCAGCAGCCTATTCAATAAGTTCATAGATAAAAGTGGCCGATTGCATCATCTATCCCACAGAATTAGATTGTTTAATCGTATCACTTTGCTAGAAGTGCAGACTTATTCAAAACGATGGCACATGCAGCAACTTAATAAGTGGGCAAAAAGAATTTTTTAGTACCTTGCAGAGATAGGAAAAATAGTCGTGCATCGCTTGCGGATTGCTGTGAATTCCTTCAAAATGCTCCGATCGCCACGGTTTCTTCAAATTTAAAGAATTCAGATCATTGCACAAAAGTTTTCTCGATAATGTTGGGCTCTCCGATTATTATTAAAAGAAGCTAGCAGGCGCACGAAAAAACGTTCACAAACTTCTCTGTAGCACTGGACATCGACTGTGTCTCTTTTCTGTGTGATCCGGTTGATAACAGTCACTGAAACTTCACAAAATTTGACGTATTTAATGTTGAACTGACTCTTCACTGTTCGATTTCTGTGGTATTATGTCAGCAGATTGTGCCATTTCATTAACGTCACATGTTCCAATGTTTCCTTTCTGGTCAAATAGAAGAAGAGACGACCTGTCTAATTCTGTGATCTATCCATATCACAAGTCAACAAATTTTCACGAAGCGACCACTTTCATCATATCAATAAGAAAATAACCAACTTTCACAATCTACTGCATCTATTTGTCAATATCCGCAGCTCTTGCAAGTGTTCCAGTCTAGCCAATCAATAAAGCATAGTGCATTGGCAGAGAGCCCTCTGGGAGTTTTGCATGTTGTGAAAATAATTCTCTCCATGGTGGAAGCCATGCAAATCATCACCTTTTTCATATTCTGGGAATCATTTTGGTGTGTGAATCGCCAAAATCCGAGCACTGACGGCTGAGAACGAAGTCGAAATGTAAATTGGTGACATGACTTCAGTCATCGTCGATTGCACGCGCATGAAAGGCACTATTGTTTGACCTCGTATGCGAAGGTCAATAACTTCAACACCTTCGATCTTCAGATGTATTATTTGTGATAGAATCGGTTGTACTGAACGAAATTTAGCAGTTCAGAGTGCGTTTTAATCACCGTAACATACTGCACTCGAAAATGTTTTCAGATTGTTGATATGTTCTATATCGTTGGTCGGTCAAACCTCAAAATCGCCTCAAAATTGCGCGATTTCCCGGAGAATTCTTGCGACAATTTAGCCGCTTTTAAAACGCGCGACATGTGTGAAAAGCGCGACCCTGGCAGCCGCGCGACTATGCTATTGTCTTCGATGGACATAGCTTTCTAATTGTCTCTGTTGGCCATTGTTCCAAGGAAAGGGGATTCCGAAGGCAAACTTTCTATCTATGGTGAATGCCATGAGCACCATTAGCTTCTTCATACTCCGAGGATCAGTTTGGTGTGTGGATCACCGAAATCTAACCACTGACGGCTGAGAACGAGGTCATAATGTGAATTAGTGACATTGACTGACTTCAGTCATAGACGTTAGCACGCGCATTGGCTACAGTATTGATTGATTTACACAAAGTTCGAGAACATCAACAATTTGGAAATCAAAGATATTGTTCCAGATAGAATCGGTTCTACTTAGAGAAAACTAACGATTCGGGATGCGCTACATCATGCTGAACTCAGAAATGTTCTCGGTATGATATGATGTTAAAGATCATTGATAGGTCAAAATCAAAATCGCGCGATTTACTCGCGGCAAAATGAAAACGCGCGACATGTGTGAAAGGCTCCATAGACTGTAATGTTAAACTTACAACCCCGCGACTTCCGCTCTGTAAAAAGCCCTTAATATTCTAAAAAAAATTCAACTTTGACATAAGAGGCTTGCAGTGCACACAAAGTATTGACGGAATGTCTCATTCTTTTTCAATTTATATGAGAACCATGTCTTATTTCTGAAAAATACATCTTCCAGTAATTGTCTCATTTCCTATAGTAAGAACCCTAAATTTCAGTTAAAGACAATGAATGTCATTGATTTAATAAAGTCAACGATATTTTTGATTGATAGTATGGTTGTTCACATAGAAATCCGACTTATCGCTCTGTTTAAAATTAGTGAGGACTAGAATGGACACCTGCTGTCTTCTGCAATTTCAGCTGCTCGACTAGTTACCATTAGCTAGATTTTAAGAAAAATCAACTTACTGAAATCTGCAATATAGTGGCAAATTCTTTTATCGCCATTTTATCAAAAGAAATGTATGTTTAAAGAGAACTGACAATGACCATGAATCTTTACAAAGCACATTGACAGGGTACCGGTGTCCATAGAAATCTAACACTATGATACTGGACGACTATAGCGAACATGAACATTGAAAACAATGCCTCGTCGTGGATATGTGCATTCATGACAACGGTATCTGAGCGATAGTGGGCGGCTTCAAGGGGTTGACAATGTTTATGCACCGGCAATTAGTCAGTGTATATTGCAAAGATTTACTGTGATTGTAATTTCTTTTTAAGAGGCCCTTTAGGACATCATTTTCAAGAAAAACAAAATGATCCTTTTGTAAGAATCTACAATTGATGCATACTTCAGTTTATTCTTCTTAAGATGCAACAAACTATTCATCAATCGGAGCCAGGCCGAGTTGCTCAGATTGCCATCAGCCACAGAAATTGACAACACTAAAACCTCTAGAATGGAAGTAAAGTTCCACGCAATGCACAATAGTGGCACAAAAATCGTACGCATTTTCACTTAGATAAACCTGTCAACGTCTGCATCATTGGGTTAGAATCATTAACATGCACAAATCTGAGGTGACTGTAAACTGTGCAATGCCAAAGCTACTTACGAAACAGATGTACTAAGCGCAGTTGCTCGTGCTCATGCACTACGACAGCTATAGACTTTCCCATTTGATTATCTTCATCATCCAATAGGAAAGCCAATCGCTTTCGTAGTGTATGAGCACGAACAAAAGTGCTTTCGTACATTTTGTTATTCTCGTTTTGTACATCGGTTTCGTAGTCAAAAAAGCCAGCTTTCGTACTCTACAGTTTACAGTGCACTTTGAGGCCCGAGCCCGCCCCAGTCCATTCTCAGGACCGTCACGGTTCGAACTCTGATCCAAAACATGAGGAGGGTAACTTTGTTTTCGCATAAAAAGTTCTTCGATGCTCTATGGTTATCTTCGATGCCTCTCACAATTAGTGATAATATATTGCTGACCTGCATCAGCTCTTCAACTTCTAGAGTTCGATTGATAAGCGGTTACATCCTTTTGAAGGTGCAGTAAACATTATGCACTAGTTTGTGTCAAAGGAAAGTGTACGGTAATTGGTTTCAAAACTCAGTGCTTTGAACGGGTCAACATTCTTTCATTTAAATTTCAAATGTCAGAATTCTCAATTTTCACGATGCGATTAAGACTTTCTGATTATGCTCAAAATTGGTTAGATAGAACTTAGGCAATAAAAACGTGTGTGAAGTTAGCGATACTACAAATTGGTGCCATATTACAGAGTGATTCTATTCAAAACTACTTCTACTTTCTCAATTCTTACAGCGTGACGGGTCGACGGCCGTCGTGATCATAACCGGCCGGTCGGAACTTAGACGGCGTAAGAGTGGTAGCTGCTCAACTTGGTAGATCGCTAGGCATCGATTACTATGTATACGCGATAGGATTACCGGTACTCCAAATGAGCAAGAGTTCCCGATGAAGAGCAACAATGCTGATTTTCATCCATTTTTATCCAAATTGATCTTCTATCAAGTAATCAGACAAGTATTCGCACTTTTGTCAGATTGCTTGTGTGCTTATGAAAACGATTGAGCAGCAATCCACATAATACTCATTCAAGACATGTAATAATTTCGCAATAGATAGGTTATCGAAATAATTGTTAATGGATTAGTATTTAATCAGCATCGACGCGCCCTCACTGCCGTCAAACCAACGATAAAAACTTCGTAGTACTCATTACGAAGAACAAAATTAAACCTACTATCAAAATCCTCGAGAAAAAAACAGCCGTGAATTCAGTGATGAATAGATTTATTACCGAAACTTATCAATGCACATACTTCCAAATAATTGTGTCTTTGAACATTATTCCCTACAAAACGTAAAAACAACAAAAACTAATAAATTTTTCTCATGCGTAGCTTCTTTATCATCGCCAACTTTCAGTAATATTGCGCGGTTCTGTCAACCGCTTTGAATAACAATTTGAAAAATAATTTTCAAGAAACGGTTCGCAATGTTTGCGTCATGAAAATTATGTTATCATGCTCCTACAATGTTGCAATTCCACTTCAAATGACTAGATAATTAATTCTAGAGTGAATGACGTCAATCGCCGACATGCGCCTAATTACAGTAGAATGACCGACTGGCCGTCGTAATTAGTGGTCGGCCGGAAGGTCTTCAAAACGTTCTTTCTGACCGGGGCCAGGCCAGCGGACGGCTCCAGCACTGCAGAGCGATTGAATTCGAAACTAAATTTAAAAAAACTAAACCGCATCTACTTTATTAATTCCACTGAATTGATTAGGAGCTTTAAATTAGTGTGAGTGCGCAGATTCCCCTCTAAAATGGCTCCGCTAACTTTTCACTCAGATTTCTGAAGAATCAAAATTCGGATTTCCGGTCACAAACTGCATTCTTATGAAAACTGAAGCATATGAAGAAATTTCTCCCTTCAGCCTCACATCATCCACTGGATTGCTAGTTTTTTGGAGGATTGCATGCAGCGTGTTTCCCTCAATGGTTGTACTTCTGATTGGATGAATTGCTCAAGTGGGGTGCCTCAGGGAAGTGTTCTCGGCCCCATTCTGTTCACCCTGGCCATTGATGACCTGTCTCCTGTGTCTGAGAACTCTTCTATTATGAAGTATGCCGATGACATACTCCTTCTTCATTTTGTCCGTACAGCAACAGATGATAAATTACAGAAAGAATATGAGAATTTATTGGAGTTATCTTCTTCTATATATTTGCCAATTAACTACAGTAAAAGTCTTGTAATTGATATTATTACAAAAAGCAACCTCGTAATGAAAGATATTTTTTCGTCAACCACTTCATTGCTACGCCGTGCACAGTCTTTCTCTTTCCTGGGTGTAACTTTTTATAATAATCTTAAATGGAATGAACACATTAGTTGTGTTGTAAAAAAGGCTTCTAGGCGAATGCACATTCTCAGAAATTTACGTAGAGCAGGTTGTGAAAATGACTTACTGTTTAAGGCCTACGTTGCATACATTCGACCTCTGCTAATATATGCATACACATGTTTTTGCAATTAATTATCCTAATCACTTACTTAATGAGTTGGTGAGAGTTGAAAAGAGAGTTTTCAGAATTATCGGCAACCCACCTAACCGTGAGAGCTGTCTTTTGGTCACTGCAGACAGAAATTGTTTGAAACTTTTTGAAAAAATGGTTAAATCAACGTCCCATCCACTTCGCAAGCTATTTGTTCCTAGATCGGCTTCTGCAAATACCCGTCATTCATCAGCAGCATTGTTGCCTCCCTTATGAAGGACGCGACGTTGCAATACTCTCACCGAATGTTATATGAGACAATAAAGGCTATTGTTATTATTATTATGTGTCTGTGAACAGCGCAGCAAATTGGATCAGGTAATTACAAAATGAAATTGATTTACTTCGCTCATCAGCGAGATAAAGAAAGTGGTTCCGACGGGTGGTTCCGCTGACTTCATAGCAGAACCACTTTTATCTTTAGACTTGAATTTCTCAAAGACGACTGCGAATTTGTGTAATCTGAGCTAAGATTCGTGATCATAGGACTGAATTTGATGAAGCAGTTGTTGTACCGAATAGAATCACGCCTCAGCAAAAAAATGGTTCCGCTGCGGTTCCGCTAACTTCACACATGTGTAACAAAATATAATTACATTGTGATTATTTCAAAATTATTCAAAATTTCAAAATGATTAATTTTCATCAAGCCAATTTCACAGTCTGAATATCAATGTTTTGATAAAATTAGTTAGAGCTACATGTAAGTAAAATGTAGGTGCCATATTTCATAAATGCCAAAATGCTTGACATGAGGGAGACAAAACTAGCACACGACTGTGTAATGTTTAAATTGTACATGGGAAAATTACCAAACAATACCTACGAAGCAGTAAACATATTAAGAAGCACACCGTTGCTCAGAAGTAGAAAAACGTGAATAGTTGTAGTCATTGGAAAAATTAAGCAATGTTCTGAAATCAATTTCACATTTGATGCCAGCATTCACGAATTATGCGTCAACTAATTAATTATTTAATTGTCAAGTAACTTAATTTTATTATATCAATATTTTTCTTTTATGAAAATCATTTGAGAAATAGAAATTAAGAAATGGACTCGACTGAGAAAGCACAATTTCCTGTAAAAATAGAAAAAACCGCAGGAATCCGACTTATCAACTTGCCTAAGTTTGTGATAGTAAGAGAGTGGGAAGCAGTTGTTTGTTGATGAACATTTCAGATTCTCGGTCAGTCGCCGATCTACATGCATGTCAATGGTGTTGTTATTGACCCAATTTGCCGCAAGCTTTTTCTTGTCTGTAAAGAATTAGGAAGAGGGGGGCATTTCGCCCCTAAGATCTTCTAAACTATTAACTTATATGGCATTACATTATCAGGTACAAACATTTTGGGCATTCTCTATCCGATGGTGGTATCCGTTTTTCATTTCAAGATGATCTTGTTGCTACAAATAGCATTATAAATTCCAACAATCATTTCTTTTAATTTCGTAATTGTATGTCCGCATAATTGCAGCGATATTACAGTAGAACCTATCTAAAACATGTGCTGTCTGGTGATGCTGTCGATCTTAAATTTTTAGTGATTCTTGTTACTATAAATAGCATTTTGAAATTTAAACAATCATTTTTTTGAACTTCGTATAAATAAGCATTATGTATAGGTCATATGTGGTATTAGTCATCATAACGAGGTAAAGAATATCTGAGTATCAATTGACATAATTACTCGACCATATTTCCTGAACAGGCAAACTACAGAAGTTGCAAGTCAACTTAAAACTCAAAATTCTTATAATTAGAGGTGAAATCCAGAATGTCGAAAAAATGTGGTCATAAATTTTTTTCATGTGTCTCCAGTGACTAAAATATTGGGTCTACAAAAAGCAGCTAACACTCAGAGAAAGCCAACACAAAGTTAGAAAAAGCCACGGAAGGAGACTTTCAAACCATTATTCTTTCCGGCGCAAGATTAAAAAACCGAGGGCGCAGAAAAGCCCCCCTGAGGCATAGGGTTAAACCACAGAATTAAATATTTTGTTTACCGCGCAGATGAATGTAATTCTGTGGGTTAAACTGATCTCAGGACGAATCAGCTTACTGAAATCTGCCTTAGTTGCAAATATTTGCCGCTAGACTATACATCGGAAGTTATTTTATTAAGATATCTTCATATTTAAAGTAAAATGAAAATGACTGTGAATCTACAAAGTACACTGAAGGTACGTAACGATCGTCAACCACCGATATATGTATTCAAGGTCTCAGTCCTTTGCCATCTTATCTTCTTATAATTCTTAACGGTAAATTTTTTGCGGGTCGCCGAAATCTTTGATATTAGAAATAATCTCATTAAAACATTATAAACATGCATCTTAAAAATTACCTGAAAACAAAAAATCTGAATAATTGATATCCAAATTTTGAAAAATGGATCGCGATTTCAGTTACTGATTTTTAAACGAGTAAACGCGATATGTGCATGTTTAGAAAGAGTCGACCTCAAACAGTTGGTACATCTGAGTTGAACGCACTTCATTGATCGGACTTTGGAAAGTATGACCTTTTATCTACTGAATTCTTGAAGTTATGTCAGTTCATCATCCTCTAAACTTGATGAACTTATCGGGTGCATTTAGTATCAACTGTATTTTTACTGCTTATTGAGTTTTAATAGCGATTTTATTGTAATGAAGGATATGAATAAAAGGAAGTAAAACTGCACAACATAAGCGTTTTCGTCATTTCTCTTACTTTGGACATAGTCAGCTAATTTTTGCGTACATCGTAGATAAACATAAATTATAATAAAAATACTTTCAGATGAATTTTGAATTCTAAGTTGAAATTTTTTCTTGAAAAATATAATATTTCGAGTTCAAGATACAGTGTGCTTTACATACTTATTACATACAGCATTCTTGAATATGAAAGGAAGAATATACGGCCAATAAATCGACAGAGATCATGGAAACATAATGAATGTAGAGAGAATAAGTAAAATATAAAGAAAACGTGGTATCCAAGCGGAACTGAAACACGTCTTTTCATCACAGCGACACCAAACGCCGGTCTCAAAATGCGAAAAGCAAGTTAAAGAAAGTGGATCGAAAATAAAAGTCACGGACGGATAAACGGATAAATGGAAGAATGGATGGAACAAGGATGAAATCAAAATTACAAAAATCACATTACTTTCGGAGAGCAAGGTGTAAAAGAGAATATATGCTTACTGTGCTAATCAAAATAACGGATTTTGTGAAGCAGTAGAGTAACTTATTTGAATTAATATGCAAGAAAAAGAGACAATGAATTCATCAAGAAATTAAGATTGTGTAAACCAGCATGAGGAATTGAACGAAGCTGAATGTTGCAGAAATGCATCAAAATAACCAATTAAAAGACAGATAGCAGGTACCGAAACATTTTTGAAAATAAAGGTGAACAGAACATAAAACTGACAAATGTCAAAACAGAATAGAGTCAGTAAAAATGGTCTCCTTGACATTACAACACTAGGAGCATGCATGAAGAATGAATTGTGGTCAGTTTGGATATAAAAATGCTATGTTGACTTCACTATCTTTCCCTCCATGGTGCTTTTGATAGAAAACATTTCTAGATTTGTTTTCAGATTTCTAGAACTTTGTTAGAGGAAATCATTGCACCTTGCATATCTGATTGAGAAGGACGTTCGCCGAAACATATTCAGAAAGAAAGCACAAAGTGAACATGGGTTACTGACAACTGGTAAACTGGTTGATGGCTACAATAGAAAGCAATACACCAGTACACATGCGTAAACAGAAAGCACGAAATACACTTGGGTTACTGACAAATTGGTTACTGCAGCAAATGCCGCATGGGTGTATACTCAAGCCGAGCGGTCCTATCCGAAACCGAACCCGACCCGACCCGAAAACCGAAAATATGGGTTCGGGTAGGACAATTTTGAAGTCGGGTCGTGATGGATTACCGCTTTTATCATAAACTCGAGAAAATCCGAACTCGAATTTTTTCAGGTGTGAGCGCTCAGATTTTGGAAATCTATTAGAATTTATGCACATTTTTTCTGAAAGGTTTATATGATTTCATCTTGCATGTAGTGCAATGGTCTGGGCAATTGATTTGTTGTTCTGATAACTAAGTAGTAGAATTATTATCTATTGCATGTAATTCACGCTTTCATTTGTTATTATGGCGTTTTATCTAAACTTCATTAATAGTTTGATTAAGCGACTTTCACACGACTTCGTAGGGTGAATTTCAATTTAATTTCGAATCTGCCAAAATATTAGGGCAGGTAATGACAGCAGCGTCGAGATGATTGGAATGAATGTGACAGCTGGTGAACGATAAAATCTTGAGAAGTGCTTGTATGGCAACCTGTTTCGATAAACCATGTCTTTCAACGTTCCGGCACTAAGTAATTGGATACATAAAAAGTAAAAACTCGCACAGCAGTGTTAAAAAGGGGTCAGTGTTCTATCTTATTTCGCCGTTACTGCTGTTAAGTGTCAAGTATGATATCTACCGGTAGTCTCCGTCAATGTATGGCATATATGCTGATCGATACCAAGGTTACAGACAATATGGTTTTGTATTTGCTAGCTTTCGTCTGATGTAAACCTCTAATCTCATAACATGGACCATGCTACTTTGTCATCCTTCCTATTCTATCAAAGTCGTCGATGCGCAGCGTTTGCCCCACCAGGACAGTGCGATTAAATTTGGCTAATGACCCTTCCTGAAGACTACCTACAGTGTTTAAATAAATCAATTTTAACATGGGATGAAGCTTTTATACAGCTCTAAAATTACCGGATTCCTGAAATGCTATAACTTTCAGGTCACACAAGTATCATGAATGATTTCGCACCTAACCTGGTCGGGTTGGGTTGCCTTTTAGCGCGATTCGGGTTTCAAAATTCATGAAACACGACCCGACGCTAATTTTTAGTGCCCACAGAAAGCACTAAGTTCACATGGGTTACTGGCAACTGGTAAATTTTTCGCAAGAGCAGTTGTATTAGGAGGCGTTTTCGCGATACTTGCTGATGCAATGAAATCTCAGATAGTTAATTTTATTGAAATTGATATATTTCTTGCAGCAGAATCCTTAAATTTGTTCACTATTTTAATTTCATCCATCCCTAACGTAACTAGGTCTACCAGATCTATCTGATTTACGGTCTCTCAACAGCTGTGGATGTCTCAAACTCATCATTTACTGCTGTAAAAGCTTGGTCAGCAGTCTATTTTTGTCGTCGAATTGTTTAGATAATGATAGTTTCGATTTGAACTGCTGATTGATTTATGCTAAATTATTCATATCACACTACCAACACTTAAAATAGAATAAGGTTTATTTTTGAATTTTCTCAGTAATAAGAAGCGTGAGGAATATAGCACATTTGAAAGTAAAAACACTCTTCATTGCAAGACAAAAGCAAATAGAAAGCCAGCAACAAAAGTGATAACCAGCAAATCAGTTCACATTGTTACTTTATGCTGAAACCACTGTTTGATAATTTAGCCATGCATAAATAGAGGATGAAGCTGTCTGAGACAATGAGAGTTTATATGTTTGTGAACGAGTCATCACTGGGGGCACAAGATGATGAGGAAGGTGTATTTCATCTTTTGCTACACAATGAAATTGCTTGAAACCCAAAATCAATCGTCTGTAGTCTAGGGACGTGCGCAAAAGGTTGAATCATGTGCGATCGTGTGCGAGAGCAAAATACTCACACTTGCGGTCTTTTTGCAAAATGCAGAAAATACGAGCGTGACGCACTCAATGAATGTGCTTTTATGAATCTCACACATAATACAACGTCATGGACATGCACAAATTCATTTTTCATATGATAGTAAGAAAATTTCGAAAATGGCTCTGTTTCTACACCCTCTCACTCCTTGGTGGGATTCAATGGAACCCATGGCCTATCTACGATACTTG
This sequence comes from Prostheceraeus crozeri, assembly GCA_907163375.1. NCBI lineage: Eukaryota > Metazoa > Platyhelminthes > Polycladida > Euryleptidae > Prostheceraeus > Prostheceraeus crozeri. Next base: position 29,663 of record CAJQUW010000423.1, on the reverse strand, counting down.
GTTGGCCTTACTAATTCAAGTAACAGCACCACCACACATCATTTGTCATAGCAATTATAATCAATGAAAAGTGAAATATATTATACGATAATGTATGATAAGTGAAACAGTGGGAGATATAAATGATCATTATTCATTATCTATATATATCTTTATTATTTTTCTCATGTGTTTATATGTTTGAGGTCTTAGTGATATCAATTAATGATTTTTTATTTGTAAAATTATCAGCTATCACATAGTCTAGTGTCTATAAATTTTTAATTTCTTGCTAATGCAGATTGATACAATCCATAGTTTTTGCAAGTTTTCTCGGTTGGAACGCAACCGACAACAGGATTTCGAAGTTTGTGATTTCAGCTCTTACCATTTGTGATATTTTTACCATCTTTGATTCAAAATGATAAGGCGAAGGATATCTAACCTGGATCAAAACCTTAGCTTACATGACATTTTAAATACATGCCTAAGTATCTTTCCAAGTCATGCTATTAATTGAAAATCCTTAGATTTTTCATTTCAATAAAGTAATAAAGACAGAGCAGTTTCAAGATGCAATCTATGATCTCAGAATTTCGAGCGGACATTTTCAATTACCGATATAAACAACACCTCTGCCGTATGTGAATAGCCAATTCCCGCGCAATTTTCGATAGAACCTCCTGAAGCACATCGTCTTCTAAAAGACCACAGGCTGTGAATAATCACGATTATCTCTTATGCGATAAGACCTCCTTCTATATCTTCTTCAAATTCTAAACATCCAAGACATTCTGTTTACGGTGGTGACCAACCTCCGAAACTGTACATGACATCACATTTCCTGATGTTTGCTGCGTGAGACCACCGCTTTGCTGCACTTTGAGCCGATTTAATATCTGACATTCATCTTAATTATAGGTAAACAGCAAAATCTTATCAAGTGCAAATAGTAATAAACAATCTCAAAGTAGCATTCTAAATATAGAACCATCTCCTTTACAAGTAGGATGACTGTAAGATTACATTGAATGTTTCAATATATTAGGAGTAGGGGTCATCCTTCAATGTGGTTCGCTGGAAGTGCAAGAATGCTAACATTATTGTGTATTTTTCTTGGTGCATTCTGTGGGATTAGAGCTAGAACCAATGATGCTGGTGGTGGACATTTTTTAGCCAATTGATGGAAAGTAAGATTTATTGGCTAATCGATTAAACAGTACATTATTCTGTTCTACTAGTCTGTAACAATTGTGTATCTGATTCACGATCATTCACGGATTTAAAAACCGTTGTGATTCTACAGTTCGAGATACTGGAATATCGTTTACCGCTGGATGAATGAGACATGAAGATTTTGACTCACTATCACGTGGGTAGAAATGATATTATGATAATAATGTTTACTGAGCAACAGGCTTCAATAATGAGAATCGTGAAGCTTACTACCAAATTTGATGCAAAAAGTTACATAAAACAATAGAACGTTAAAAAATTATGAGTCAGGCAACTTTAAATTCACTACCAACTAGATAATGGTGTCCATAAAAAACAGATATGTCAACGAGCAAATCCGCTATTCAGTAAACGAGTCATTGTCACAATGAAAGATTTGCGCTTTAAAGAAGAGTCCTATTCAGGTATACGCAACTTTTCCGAAGTATGGTGGACATGCGGATGGTAGTAGAGCTGGAATCGGGCCCGAGCCTTAAAATTTCTGAAGGCACCAGGGCCGGGCCCGGGCATGGAATATCAAACACCCGGGCCGATGTTTATTATGACGGAAACTAGAAATATCTTTCTCATTTGATCAATTAAATTGTTTGTATCAATTCATATAATGGCTTACCAACATGATTCTTAAGCAAAAACATGAAGTTAATGCCAACATGTGACGAATAGCCATAAAATATGCTTTATTGGCCAGAAAACAATCGATAGACCATTAGTGAGTAACATTTCTTTGGAATTTTGGTCAAAGGAGTCGATAGAACACTTCGTTTAACTTTCGACCTAGTAGTTTCACTTTTTCAAATAGATGTCTTCAGTGCTTTCGTTTTCTTCGCTTTAATAGACCGGAATTGACTTACACCAATGGGAGCTACCGGTACATTTAATAAGATCCATAAATAGAAATAAATAGAAAGATGCTCTCACACTTGAACAATTGAAGCACAAAAATTTCCTGGGAGCTGTATTCGCCGCGTTTCGCTCTGAAAGGACTCGTCAGTGCGGCTCTGAATGGCCCAAACTAACTTTTAAAGAAAGAAGTTAATTTAAATTGTTAAAGTCGAATACATCTTTCTATTCTATGCCCAGGCGAACTGGCAACCTGCAATCTTCATGATTTTCAGCCGCACGGTAAAGCCAGGATAGACAAACGCAGAGCACTCTTTTAACTATTCAATGCCCCCGGCTTTCACAAGGTCGAAGTGATATTTCAATGCACCTTGCTCTTGGCACCACTATGAAAAATGGCTTGCCGGCTGAGAATCGAACCCAGTCCTCGAGCTGCTGACACGGCATGAAGATCACGATGACTAGCGGAGCACACCCTACACGACCGTGTGGGGCAGTTTTTCAGCTTGTTCAACCATTCTACTGACGAGCCCTTGTATGGCAAAGCGCATGTCTGCTCGTGATATATGTGAAATCTGGCCAACTCAGTGGAAGGAAAACTTCTTTGATATATGAATAATTACTGACATTTGTCTTGCACAATATTCATGCCACTGTGTAGTCCAATCAACAATGTCTCAATATGTAGGTAGAGCAGATCTAAGTTGATCACTCTTTCGAAGTTTTCGAGGTTAAATAATGTCATCTGCATATTTTATCAAGTGAACATCATCAATTTTTTTATCGTCATATCAGCAACAAAATAGCCAAATGTAGGGGGACAATTCTTGAATCTTGTGGTAACGCGCACCACAGCATAATCACTACAATGTCCTGATCACCCGCTGAAAATGTGATATCAAATATTTGCTTATGAGCTGAATTTAAACAGTCCACCTGCTTAAAGAATAGACTACCCTGCAAGTGGTCTACATTTATCAAATTTTTCTTTAAAGAAACTTGCGTACACCGTCAATCACTGAAGACGAAAATTTCTTGCAAATTAGTATCAAAGTCACATATAATTTGAAACTAGCAATTGATACGAGATTCTCGTATGACTAGAGATGTGGTATGCTTTGCATACGAATACTGACTTCCTTTCATATATATTCGTGGGTGCTTGGTATGTAGCGATGCGACTACTACTGTGATTGGCTTATTACGAACAGCATGACAAAATGCACATAACTACTCATAAACACAGTACAGTTATTATGCAGATAAAGATTTTCAAATTGTGTCATGGAAAAATCTCCCACTTTTGTTGTGTACTTTGATTGCATAGGAGTGAAGAAGCGCTTCGATGTGGCCAGTGGCGACAAGAACTCTGGAATATGCCACAATTAATCATTCAATTGAAGAATTAATGGCGAAATCGTGGCCACGCAGTGGTAACTTGGTGAATGAAATTTCTTCATGCAATTTAGCATGCTGCAGTATAAAATTTCTCAAATCAGAATTGCAGTCAACTTTTCACCCTAATCTAATTCTTCTCTTACAAACTTTTTTCCGCGTCATGTACGGTTAAATCGCATTTTCAACATAAACTCTAATGTCCTTCTAATCGGCTAAGCTGCAATGCAATCCATCTTCAATAACAGCTGACGTGGAATAGCGACAAGAATTCATGGCTTTCATCTTCATCAATCTATGAATCATCAATAGTAACATGCCAACAAAATTTTTATGGCCGTTTTCAAAACGTATTAGGCTGGGAGAAATATCAAAAACGTGCATGACTGAATAACATTCACTTCGCCATCCTTTATCTTGGCTACTTTCCTCAATTGGTGTCTGTGCATTCAAACAGCTAGGTGATGCTTTTATGGAAACCGAAAGCACTCTGCAACATTATCTTGCATGTAGCTATATTCAGAATACTAGCTTTCCAAAACACACCGGGAAAATGCATGAAGAACAAATATTTGCTCTTTTCACAAAATATGTGCTGCATTTTTCGATGAGCTGTTAAGGTATGACTCGCTAAATCTTACATATCACATCGGGTTTTCAAATTTGTCCAATGTCTGCAAAACTCTACGTCAATGTTGACTACGACGTCAAATCTTGTTTTGGTAGAAAGCTTGAAATTATTGGGAGTAACCAATGCAGAACGCGACTCAAAGACTTTACGTTATATAACGTCTGAAGCGATTCCTTTCTATTCAAGAGCTTATTCTTCTGCTGTATAACTCCACTGCTCTTGGGACACTAGAATATGACAGTGCATTTCTAGTAGGAATGAATGAAAAGAACTCAGAGAAATTATAAAGCAGAGCAAACAATTTTATTAGAAATCAAGTTATTTGTCACTGGCAGTGTGTCGCTAGAAACTACGATGCAAATGATTGAGAGCGATTTGATGAAATCTTTGTTTCACTGCCTTGTTATACATCGCGCAATTTTGATTAACAGGACTACAGCAGCAACTTGCCAGTAACATTGGCAAATGTCAAGCAGCGGCTGTCAAACAGCATCTTTTCTCAATAATAAATCTAATAGTAACTCGTGTGTACATGTATGTAGTATATGCCAGGATTTCATTAATACTAATTTTAAATGTAGAGATCGTTTTGTGTTTATCAATACACTTGTTCACAATGTGGTGAATTTTACATAGGCAAAACTGCTCAGATGTTTAAGACCAGGCACCTGGAACACAAGCATGTTATAGAAAATTCATTCTTTATATAAAGCTTCACAAGGTGACATCTCGCTGTCCACCCTGTCTGCTTTACTGACTTGATAAACTCAATAGAATCTCGACCGCAAAACCAAAGGGAGTTACTTTTTTCCTGCTTTGCCAATATGAATATGATCTCCCGTCGTTTGGTCAAGTACGTGATTTTCAACAATATCTAAAAAAGTGCTATTCAAGTAAATAAAGTTGCGATACAGAAACTTGAAAGTCAATTATTATCCACAATAGGAAACACCTGCTTTGTAACGCATGCCGAGCTTGGTTGAAAAATTCTGGTTATCTTGTCCTATAGGGTTCAGTTCATCCACAGAGACACAGAGATAAATTACTTTGTCTGCGTTGGTTGGTCTAGAGATGACATTTTTTAATACTGATGGTCACGCTTAGAACTAGTCCCGAGGGACAGAAGGATCCATTTTCCATTGAACGTAATGCAGATTCAAGCCTGAATTCTGACGAACTAAATCATTGACACCAAATTGAACGTACACGTCAGTAAATTTAGATCGTGTGGATCGAACGATGTGAATAATACTTCTATTTGATAAATTTATCACCAAGAAACATTGAGTAAAAGATAGGTACTGTTCACTTGGAAGATGTTTAGACTTCAATGTGATAACGACAGCTCGTCACAACGACGTGTGTTCCCTAATGCAACTTTTTTTACGCATTGTGTGCTCTTGGCCAATCAAGTAAGCCAAAGGGAGACGGATATTTCCAACTCTCTCTGCCATCGCATTCCATGGCTGAGACAGAATCGCGTCACCTCTAGAGCAACAGTGACAGACGAATACATCTCTGTGGGTTCACCATGCACACCGGTTGGAGAACACTGATGACCTCAATAACTGTAACCACTGTGCGTTAGTGAAGAATCATGTAGTTGTACAGTAAAGTAATGGTCCCTTATCTATTGCAGTCCGGATATCATGTTGGCGATGCTATTCGAATATTCGGTAATGTGATATTTGAATAATTTCAACACTACTTTCGCTCTTATCCAACTACTTGAGCGTTATGTTGTAGCATTAGTGTTCATAATTACTTGCATGAATATATCATGCATGCAGCCCACATGCGATTCTATGTCCCTAATTTTCAAGCTTAAATTTTCATGTTTTTAACTGTCAGTCTTAGTGTTGCTTTCGAAATTCGAATTCGACTCCGAGACCAAAGTGAATTTTCGAACTACAACTTCCTCTAATTTCGATTATAGAATCATTTTGAAAAGAAAACTAATTCATTCTCGAAAATAATTTTTATTACTTCTGCATGTGACTTCTATGTGACCGAATTCTAAACTATGAAAAATAAGCGATTTAGGCGACTAGCTTTAAATGTTTAGCTTTATAATTCTTACTTAAAGCATGATGTTGGTTTCACATGTCGTTAGGAAGAATATAAATATACTTAATTGAACAACAAAGAAGTTGCACCACGACATCCACTGAATAAGTTACAACGCACAGTGTGTAGACCATTTTTGAGGCCAAACATCTGTCCCCTCAGACATGATAACAATGCTAGAAGGATTTTTGTCATGAATATTGTTTTATTTTTATTGAGGCAAGGATAGACCCTACAGATGATTATCAAATCATTCTGATCTTATGACACTAGAAATGTATCAAGTCTAAAATATCATTTATTTGAGCGTATATTGATAATTTGTGGATCAAAAGTTATTAACCTTGAAATCAATGAAAATTGAAGTATGCGGTGTGAAATGAAACATAACTTCGCATTAAAGAATTAAACCGAACAGCGAAATGTACGTACAATCGCGAATATGAATCTGTATTCGCGAATAATGGAAATTCGAAGCATTCGAATTATGGTCCAGTACTATAACATTAACATGTATTTTTGGGGCAATAATGTAGGACATTTGAGGGTGCTTAAGCGCCTGATGTCCCAAATTGTTGCCCGAAAATATCTATGTTAATACTATTGTGCGTAATTGAAATGGACAGCAATGTAATATTGCAGTTCAGATATCTGAACCGCAATATGCTATAAGGCTTAGGGCCGTCAGGCACGAAGCCATAGCTTATTGCGGTTCTGAGATCTGAATTGCAATATCATTGTGTTGAGGATATCTATGATTGAACCACAATATGCTAAACAAATAGAAATCCACTTCTATGGCTAAGCAGGTTTAAAGGATGCTCATTTTAACTATGTCACGTTTTAGATAGGAGGGAAAATATCTTGTATTTCATATAAAATTTATACTTCCTAACAAATAAATATCTATTGCAAGAGAGCGCTAGATGACTCCAGACTACATGTACATAGAAAATAGTAAAACTGACCATGAATGTGGCATTATGGACTATCATGGACTCCTAGATATTAAATCTCTACTATCTATGAGTCCATGAAGATATGACATTATGCTTTATGTTGGCTAAAATATCAAATGAAATTTCGCAGTTGGAGTCATCTAGCGCTACCTTTTTTCATACAAGGAAGTAAAAGTCAATAATGTTTCAAATTGTCAACGCTGAAGCATTCAAAGATTTGGGGTTAGTATCACCTATAAGGGACTTCAATAATGATCCCACTCGGACATTTGATGACAATTTTGTCACTTGCAGCTGGCACGTCCGTTGGTTGATTTTGTTCATTTTTGTTAGCTAAATTCACATTACTATTGGTTAGTATGTTTGATGTTACTTTTTGCATGTTTTTTGAGTAATCATTGTAAGTCAAAACACAGTCTGAGCGATGACCAGTCACTTTTTTTGCCATTTCTTTATTTCCGGTGGCATTCATGATTCTGGTCACCGTAGTTTTTCTGCATGACTGATTACTATATTGGTCATCTTCTCCCGCAGCCTCCATCATGTTTCGTATGGTTGCCGTTAAAGAATTGTGTCCCAGAGGTTGGTTCACAAACCAAGTGGTAGCTGTCGGCTTTTGGATGAGGCTGGAGGAAGAACGCATTGGTCGTATCGTTAACAGGACGCAATGAACTGTAAAAGATAAAGAGATTTACCAGGCACTTTGAAGGATCATCACTTTTGAATACAGTTACTGTTTTTGGCACGACGTGATGTTCATGAAGACCTCCCTTATACGTTTTTGATATATCCTCCCTGTATTCGAGCACATCGTCACCCTCTCTTCGAGTCAAGGTCAATTGAGCATTTTCTCCTCAATTTAGATTGCGTAGCTCCTTTCCCCCACGAAGACCACAATTAACTCCAATCAGGTAAATCGTCCTCGTGAGTTTTCGAGGATTATCGCGACCGAGATATTGTCTCTCCCATAACCGTGTTTCTGTGGACAGGGGGGCCACCGGCCTCGCCTTCTTCTTCGTTAGGGAAACTCCAGCAGCGGTATTGACTTTCATGGGTGCGTCCAACGAACTCCTTGTTTCCAGGAAAGCAGGATCATCAAACACCTGTAATGACAAATTAATTTGATTTAGAATAGATTAATTATGATATTACCGCACTTTAGTTCACTATGTTTTTTAACTCGTAGTTTGTAATGAAAGTCGACATTGCAAACAAGTAATTTTTTCCACTATCCTCATTCCTAGTTTTCGGAAGGAAAAGTAACTATATTTATTTCATAAAAACAGAGTAGCATCACGAACTAAATAACAATAAAGTTACACAAGTAATTGAAATGGCAAAAGTACCTTGAGAAGTACCGGTACATGATAAATTTATGAATAGAGTAAAATCTTTATAAAATATATTCATCTTTTCAATCAAAAAGCATTATCAAATATTTCAATTAAACTAAATTTGCATGCTATTAAGAAAAATTGATTCCACTTTCAAACTCAAAAGAAGGACTTTCACTTCAACCAATAAAGGAAACTTTTGCGATAAACTTCAGTTACAAAAAAAGAAGTTTAGTATAAAAGATTAAAATCATTCCTTCCTCTTGTATAGGCCAACATTTTGTGAATAATATCTGCATGCATGTGCATAACACAAATATTGTTGGAGTTTTATTAATATGAAGACTAGAATGCTACTTGTTCAACATCAGCTAATCAGGAACATACATTTATATATCTACTTGTATAGGCTACCAAATTCCTTTGCCTATATATCTTATTTTTCATAGTCAGTTGATCATAATTTAATTCTAAAATGACTGCGAGAACAAAAATAATAGAAAAACCATTGTGGAAACTTGCATTACTTCACAATATCGATTTAATAGAAGCTATATTTTTTCCAACTTTATGGCGGTTTAAATTTATGATTAATTTTTTCCAATTTTAGCGTCATAAAAATCGTCTTACCTTCCAATCCAACTTGCGTTCGCTTCTGATGTATCTTTGGATTCTGCATAGTAATAGTCGTAGAGTTTCACCCGGGTACACATCGCCGTTCTTCTTTCTAACTTCATGAAAGAAAAATTTCAATGCCAGGATCAAAGTGACTTTGGAGATGAACTCCAATTTCTCATGACCATCGCCTGAACGGTCCGATAGAAACATAAGGTCCTCTGAACCGTTTTCTAAAATTGAAGCTGGGACATTCCCATAACGATGTCTACATGTTTCATAATTTTAATAAACTTATAGTTAATAAGACTTAAGGTTTGTCCTTAAGAGGACAGGTGGTGCGTTCCCACCGGCAAACATTAAACGTTCAAGGCGCGTCAAACTTTTGACTATCCTAGGACTACATTTTAGAGCCAAACTTGACGAGATCGGTGTGGAGGACCTTCCCACTAGTCCATTTTTCACTCAGCGCTTCTAAAGCGGGCCTGGACCTTACCCCTAATGGTCCTCTGACTTGTGATCCTCGACAAATGCATGAATGCATGAAGGTCTTTAAGCACAAAGACTTGACGGATCTGATTGCGTGCCGGGCGGACCTACCCGGGGGTCCAAAACATAGCGCTATACGGGCTGGACTTCACCCTTAAGTGTACGAGATCGTACAAGGCCGCTTAACAAGTGATCTCCTTGGTCAAAGTTTCAGGCTCGATTGATTAGGAACTTATATATAAATAGACACTTAGTAATCACCATGTCAACCCCATGGAGACCAGTAACCGACACAGTCCATTCATCACACTAGGGTAGTTAGCGATAAAAAAAAAGAACAAACGTTAAAACAAATAAAACAATAGCCAGTCGTCAGCAGGTACCCGCCTGGTTGCGTTTCGGCCCCTCTACCTGAACGCTCAAGCCCAGGCGGGCGGGGCCCCGCATAAACTTATATGCGGCTGGCATTCTAAAATCAATACAGTAATGATATGTGTAATAATAAGTAATACTGATAGTAATAGTAAAAACAAAAACAAAACAACCGCAAAAGACGGATACATCCAAAACAAACTAAAATATATGTGTGAAATACTGAAATGGTATAGCCAATAAAAAAAAAATGTTTAGAAAACAGTGTTAATTATATTGTTTAAAATGCGCACTGCGATGTCAGCTGCCTGGCTGAGAAATATCCAAACTTGACTAGAAAATTGTTATGACCGGTTAGGATTTTCTCAGTACATGCCTTCATTTTAGACTTACAATATCCTCTGCTGCTCATCACAAAAAGTGTCATATTAATTCGTTTAATTAGATCTTCAAGATGTGAGCAGATGCGACAATAACGTAAAACCTGGCCGGCAAATACATTAATTCCCATGTTATAAGGTATTGCACTGTCTGGAAATGTCAACAGAACAACAGGGAAATCAAAATCTTCCACTTTATGATATATTGAGGTTCGAAGACCGTCACTACTAGATTGGAGTCTCACATCGAGGTAAACAACTGCTTTGTCATTGACTCCGTTTCTATCTGCAAGAAGCTCCATTGGGTAAATTTTCGGAATTAAGGTATTGAAATGCTTGTAATTTATTACGCATATATCGTCTATATATCTCGAAGTGTTTGACAATAATTTAGCTAGTCCAAACTTTTTATTTTTAACCAATTGTTTCATAAAAGCAAATTCGCAATTTAACAGAAACAAGTCGGCAAGTAAAGGACTGCAATTCCCTCCCATTGGTACTCCTCGAATTTGTCTGAACACGTAACCGGAAAAAGAAATGTAGACTTCAGACACTATAAAATCAATAGCCTTCTTAAAAGAGTCCACGTCATAACAAGAATACCCCTTATATTTGATTTTGGAGAAAAACGACTTCTCATATCCTACACACAAGTATCTACGATTAGTGGAATTGAATGTGAGATCAAGGATGGAAAAAATATTATTCTTGATAGCACCTTGATCTAAGTTTGTATAAAGAGTAGAGAAGTCAAAAACTTGCATAGAGTGGACGTTCACGTTAGAAATATTCCTCAAAAAATCTTGAGTCGAGGCTACACTCCAAAAATAAGAATAACCAGTATTACTCCTGATTGACTCACAGTATCTATGGAAATTTTCTCTTATCACTTTCAGACCTTTGTTGATATTCACCGATAACTTTTTAGTTGTACAATTTCTGGCTCCGGCAATGAATCTAAACTTATAAGGATTTTTATGCAATTTTGGAATCCAGAAAAGTTTTGGTAGTTTAAGGTCCTTGTCACTAACATTAATATTAAAGTTTGATTTCATATCTTTAACGTGTTTAGTAAGGACTTCCTTATCAGAAATAAGCTCAGGTTTATAAGTTGCATTGCCTACTGCAGTGGAAGAATCTATGTCAAAACCAAGCTCGTCCATCAGGATTTTGAGATAGAACTTTTTACATATGAAACTAAAGTTGTTGGATGCTTTATCGACAGGAACGACTATCAAGTTTTTATGGAGATCTTGCAACTCCATATCAACACAAACGTTGCTGCCATTATCTTTCCCACCCAACTTCTTACAACGAAAGATGCGGTGCTTTACTAACATCATGACCCTGTTTTTCCAAATAGAGAAGTCATCAACTTTTAAGTGAAGGCGACTGGACACACGAGATATATGATTATCTATGGAATCGCTGATCTCTTTTTGAATGGATTTCCATGATATTGACCTAGACAATCTGTGTTTAGTGCCATACGCGAATATAGCTCTGAGACCTGGATCATTTATTATATCTAAATTACCGGTAAAAACATGCCCATAAGGCTCATAAACAAAACTGGTCATCGAGTCACAGCTGCAATCGCTCTGTAAAATGCCAACAACTTCCTGAATTGTCAGGCTATTAAGAAACTTATTATAATTGAAGAATTTCAAACAAATAGGGTTATTAAGCTTATGGTACACTTTGGGAGGATATAGATGTTTCGCTTTTTCTGGAACTAAAGCACAGACACTTTTATCATTAAATACAGAAGGTAAATGAAGTTTGTCAACTAAATGAGACTTGAAAGGAATCACTATATGCGTTTTGTCTTCGGTAGAGCTATCCCTCTTGTTTCTATATAATTTACTATGAACATATGTTGTCAAAACGAAAGATAGGTCATTCGACTGATCAAGAAGCCTAGAATACATAATTTTAAGCATGCTATCACTAATCGATTTCAAGCAATTATAGAAATGTCTTATTTTGTTGCTCTTCATCAACTCTTGAAGCTCCTTGAGAATATCCTCACAACTATTAGATGGAGGATATTTCTTTCTACCCGACTTCCTAAGGCCATGGCTTCTCTTACGTCTGCTAATAGGAGAACTAAAAAATGAAAATGAATTTGCAGTGTTCTGAGAGGCGCAACCTCCGCCTAACACTCTGTCATTCAAACCCAAAGGATGCAAGGTGTTCAGCGTTCTTATATGAAAATCTTCCTTACTGTTAAGCTCGAAGGCAATTTCTGTATCAGATTTATTACGAACATCGACAAAGTTAATAATTTTCTATACTTACATCATCCCAACTGTGATTAGAGCTATTAAAATGATTACTTAAATACGTATTGAGATGATTCTTTTGAACAGACTGCCGATGCCCATTAAGTCTACAATGTAATGGCTGTTTTGTCTGTCCAACATACTGGACCCCACATGATTGACATGTGATCAAATATATTACATGCCTACTCTTACACGAGAAACTACTAGGATAATTTAAAACGAACCGTCTGCCGGTACTAAAACTCTTAAAAGTAGTATTAGTGTCAAGAGATTTACAACATAGGCATCTTTTGCTGCCACAGACATCAACACTACTGACGCATGTGGAGGGCGCTATCCACTCCTTCGCATTAACGTCATACACTTTAGCTTGCATTATATCCATATTTCAAATGCCAGGACCCCATACTAAGCAAGGAATCCTTTCAGAGGTTGGACTTTAGATCATTGCTATCTAATTGGTACTTAGACCTAACACAACTACCGATGTCATTAATAAACCGCTATAAGAATGTGAGGCTTTCGCCTGCCAGCAGAGGTCCAGTAGCGGGGTCATAAACCACCAGCATCTGCAGACTTACTGTGTTAGCAATTGAAGCTGGGACATTCCCATAACGATGTCTACATGTTTCATAATTTTAATAAACTTATAGTTAATAAGACTTAAGGTTTGTCCTTAAGAGGACAGGTGGTGCGTTCCCACCGGCAGACATTAAACGTTCAAGGCGCGTCAAACTTTTGACTATCCTAGGACTACATTTTAGAGCCAAACTTGACGAGATCGGTGTGGAGGACCTTCCCACTAGTCCATTTTTCACTCAGCGCTTCTAAAGCGGGGCTGGACCTTACCCCTAATGGTCCTCTGACTTGTGATCCTCGACAAATGCATGAATGCATGAAGGTCTTTAAGCACAAAGACTTGACGGATCTGATTGCGTGCCGGGCGGACCTACCCGGGGGTCCAAAACATAGCGCTATACGGGCTGGACTTCACCCTTAAGTGTACGAGATCGTACAAGGCCGCTTAACAAGTGATCTCCTTGGTCAAAGTTTCAGGCTCGATTGATTAGGAACTTATATATAAATAGACACTTAGTAATCACCATGTCAACCCCATGGAGACCAGTAACCGACACAGTCCATTCATCACACTAGGGTAGTTAGCGATAAAAAAAAAGAACAAACGTTAAAACAAATAAAACAATAGCCAGTCGTCAGCAGGTACCCGCCTGGTTGCGTTTCGGCCCCTCTACCTGAACGCTCAAGCCCAGGCGGGCGGGGCCCCGCATAAACTTATATGCGGCTGGCATTCTAAAATCAATACAGTAATGATATGTGTAATAATAAGTAATACTGATAGTAATAGTAAAAACAAAAACAAAACAACCGCAAAAGACGGATACATCCAAAACAAACTAAAATATATGTGTGAAATACTGAAATGGTATAGCCAATAAAAAAAAATGTTTAGAAAACAGTGTTAATTATATTGTTTAAAATGCGCACTGCGATGTCAGCTGCCTGGCTGAGAAATATCCAAACTTGACTAGAAAATTGTTATGACCGGTTAGGATTTTCTCAGTACATGCCTTCATTTTAGACTTACAATATCCTCTGCTGCTCATCACAAAAAGTGTCATATTAATTCGTTTAATTAGATCTTCAAGATGTGAGCAGATGCGACAATAACGTAAAACCTGGCCGGCAAATACATTAATTCCCATGTTATAAGGTATTGCACTGTCTGGAAATGTCAACAGAACAACAGGGAAATCAAAATCTTCCACTTTATGATATATTGAGGTTCGAAGACCGTCACTACTAGATTGGAGTCTCACATCGAGGTAAACAACTGCTTTGTCATTGACTCCGCTTCTATCTGCAAGAAGCTCCATTGGGTAAATTTTCGGAATTAAGGTATTGAAATGCTTGTAATTTATTACGCATATATCGTCTATATATCTCGAAGTGTTTGACAATAATTTAGCTAGTCCAAACTTTTTATTTTTAACCAATTGTTTCATAAAAGCAAATTCGCAATTTAACAGAAACAAGTCGGCAAGTAAAGGACTGCAATTCCCTCCCATTGGTACTCCTCGAATTTGTCTGAACACGTAACCGGAAAAAGAAATGTAGACTTCAGACACTATAAAATCAATAGCCTTCTTAAAAGAGTCCACGTCATAACAAGAATACCCCTTATATTTGATTTTGGAGAAAAACGACTTCTCATATCCTACACACAAGTATCTACGATTAGTGGAATTGAATGTGAGATCAAGGATGGAAAAAATATTATTCTTGATAGCACCTTGATCTAAGTTTGTATAAAGAGTAGAGAAGTCAAAAACTTGCATAGAGTGGACGTTCACGTTAGAAATATTCCTCAAAAAATCTTGAGTCGAGGCTACACTCCAAAAATAAGAATAACCAGTATTACTCCTGATTGACTCACAGTATCTATGGAAATTTTCTCTTATCACTTTCAGACCTTTGTTGATATTCACCGATAACTTTTTAGTTGTACAATTTCTGGCTCCGGCAATGAATCTAAACTTATAAGGATTTTTATGCAATTTTGGAATCCAGAAAAGTTTTGGTAGTTTAAGGTCCTTGTCACTAACATTAATATTAAAGTTTGATTTCATATCTTTAACGTGTTTAGTAAGGACTTCCTTATCAGAAATAAGCTCAGGTTTATAAGTTGCATTGCCTACTGCAGTGGAAGAATCTATGTCAAAACCAAGCTCGTCCATCAGGATTTTGAGATAGAACTTTTTACATATGAAACTAAAGTTGTTGGATGCTTTATCGACAGGAACGACTATCAAGTTTTTATGGAGATCTTGCAACTCCATATCAACACAAACGTTGCTGCCATTATCTTTCCCACCCAACTTCTTACAACGAAAGATGCGGTGCTTTACTAACATCATGACCCTGTTTTTCCAAATAGAGAAGTCATCAACTTTTAAGTGAAGGCGACTGGACACACGAGATATATGATTATCTATGGAATCGCTGATCTCTTTTTGAATGGATTTCCATGATATTGACCTAGACAATCTGTGTTTAGTGCCATACGCGAATATAGCTCTGAGACCTGGATCATTTATTATATCTAAATTACCGGTAAAAACATGCCCATAAGGCTCATAAACAAAACTGGTCATCGAGTCACAGCTGCAATCGCTCTGTAAAATGCCAACAACTTCCTGAATTGTCAGGCTATTAAGAAACTTATTATAATTGAAGAATTTCAAACAAATAGGGTTATTAAGCTTATGGTACACTTTGGGAGGATATAGATGTTTCGCTTTTTCTGGAACTAAAGCACAGACACTTTTATCATTAAATACAGAAGGTAAATGAAGTTTGTCAACTAAATGAGACTTGAAAGGAATCACTATATGCGTTTTGTCTTCGGTAGAGCTATCCCTCTTGTTTCTATATAATTTACTATGAACATATGTTGTCAAAACGAAAGATAGGTCATTCGACTGATCAAGAAGCCTAGAATACATAATTTTAAGCATCCTATCACTAATCGATTTCAAGCAATTATAGAAATGTCTTATTTTGTTGCTCTTCATCAACTCTTGAAGCTCCTTGAGAATATCCTCACAACTATTAGATGGAGGATATTTCTTTCTACCCGACTTCCTAAGGCCATGGCTTCTCTTACGTCTGCTAATAGGAGAACTAAAAAATGAAAATGAATTTGCAGTGTTCTGAGAGGCGCAACCTCCGCCTAACACTCTGTCATTCAAACCCAAAGGATGCAAGGTGTTCAGCGTTCTTATATGAAAATCTTCCTTACTGTTAAGCTCGAAGGCAATTTCTGTATCAGATTTATTACGAACATCGACAATGTCAATAATTTGTATACTTACATCATCCCAACTGTGATTAGAGCTATTAAAATGATTACTTAAATACGTATTGAGATGATTCTTTTGAACAGACTGCCGATGCCCATTAAGTCTACAATGTAATGGCTGTTTTGTCTGTCCAACATACTGGACCCCACATGATTGACATGTGATCAAATATATTACATGCCTACTCTTACACGAGAAACTACTAGGATAATTTAAAACGAACCGTCTGCCGGTACTAAAACTCTTAAAAGTAGTATTAGTGTCAAGAGATTTACAACATAGGCATCTTTTGCTGCCACAGACATCAACACTACTGACGCATGTGGAGGGCGCTATCCACTCCTTCGCATTAACGTCATACACTTTAGCTTGCATTATATCCATATTTCAAATGCCAGGACCCCATACTAAGCAAGGAATCCTTTCAGAGGTTGGACTTTAGATCATTGCTATCTAATTGGTACTTAGACCTAACACAACTACCGATGTCATTAATAAACCGCTATAAGAATGTGAGGCTTTCGCCTGCCAGCAGAGGTCCAGTAGCGGGGTCATAAACCACCAGCATCTGCAGACTTACTGTGTTAGCAATTGAAGCTGGGACATTCCCATAACGATGTCTACATGTTTCATAATTTTAATAAACTTATAGTTAATAAGACTTAAGGTTTGTCCTTAAGAGGACAGGTGGTGCGTTCCCACCGGCAGACATTAAACGTTCAAGGCGCGTCAAACTTTTCACTATCCTAGGACTACATTTTAGAGCCAAACTTGACGAGATCGGTGTGGAGGACCTTCCCACTAGTCCATTTTTCACTCAGCGCTTCTAAAGCGGGACTGGACCTTACCCCTAATGGTCCTCTGACTTGTGATCCTCGACAAATGCATGAATGCATGAAGGTCTTTAAGCACAAAGACTTGACGGATCTGATTGCGTGCCGGGCGGACCTACCCGGGGGTCCAAAACATAGCGCTATACGGGCTGGACTTCACCCTTAAGTGTACGAGATCGTACAAGGCCGCTTAACAAGTGATCTCCTTGGTCAAAGTTTCAGGCTCGATTGATTAGGAACTTATATATAAATAGACACTTAGTAATCACCATGTCAACCCCATGGAGACCAGTAACCGACACAGTCCATTCATCACACTAGGGTAGTTAGCGATAAAAAAAAGAACAAACGTTAAAACAAATAAAACAATAGCCAGTCGTCAGCAGGTACCCGCCTGGTTGCGTTTCGGCCCCTCTACCTGAACGCTCAAGCCCAGGCGGGCGGGGCCCCGCATAAACTTATATGCGGCTGGCATTCTAAAATCAATACAGTAATGATATGTGTAATAATAAGTAATACTGATAGTAATAGTAAAAACAAAAACAAAACAACCGCAAAAGACGGATACATCCAAAACAAACTAAAATATATGTGTGAAATACTGAAATGGTATAGCCAATAAAAAAAAATGTTTAGAAAACAGTGTTAATTATATTGTTTAAAATGCACACTGCGATGTCAGCTGCCTGGCTGAGAAATATCCAAACTTGACTAGAAAATTGTTATGACCGGTTAGGATTTTCTCAGTACATGCCTTCATTTTAGACTTACAATATCCTCTGCTGCTCATCACAAAAAGTGTCATATTAATTCGTTTAATTAGATCTTCAAGATGTGAGCAGATGCGACAATAACGTAAAACCTGGCCGGCAAATACATTAATTCCCATGTTATAAGGTATTGCACTGTCTGGAAATGTCAACAGAACAACAGGGAAATCAAAATCTTCCACTTTATGATATATTGAGGTTCGAAGACCGTCACTACTAGATTGGAGTCTCACATCGAGGTAAACAACTGCTTTGTCATTGACTCCGTTTCTATCTGCAAGAAGCTCCATTGGTAAATTTTCGGAATTAAGGTATTGAAATGCTTGTAATTTATTACGCATATATCGTCTATATATCTCGAAGTGTTTGACAATAATTTAGCTAGTCCAAACTTTTTATTTTTAACCAATTGTTTCATAAAAGCAAATTCGCAATTTAACAGAAACAAGTCGGCAAGTAAAGGACTGCAATTCCCTCCCATTGGTACTCCTCGAATTTGTCTGAACACGTAACCGGAAAAAGAAATGTAGACTTCAGACACTATAAAATCAATAGCCTTCTTAAAAGAGTCCACGTCATAACAAGAATACCCCTTATATTTGATTTTGGAGAAAAACGACTTCTCATATCCTACACACAAGTATCTACGATTAGTGGAATTGAATGTGAGATCAAGGATGGAAAAAATATTATTCTTGATAGCACCTTGATCTAAGTTTGTATAAAGAGTAGAGAAGTCAAAAACTTGCATAGAGTGGACGTTCACGTTAGAAATATTCCTCAAAAAATCTTGAGTCGAGGCTACACTCCAAAAATAAGAATAACCAGTATTACTCCTGATTGACTCACAGTATCTATGGAAATTTTCTCTTATCACTTTCAGACCTTTGTTGATATTCACCGATAACTTTTTAGTTGTACAATTTCTGGCTCCGGCAATGAATCTAAACTTATAAGGATTTTTATGCAATTTTGGAATCCAGAAAAGTTTTGGTAGTTTAAGGTCCTTGTCACTAACATTAATATTAAAGTTTGATTTCATATCTTTAACGTGTTTAGTAAGGACTTCCTTATCAGAAATAAGCTCAGGTTTATAAGTTGCATTGCCTACTGCAGTGGAAGAATCTATGTCAAAACCAAGCTCGTCCATCAGGATTTTGAGATAGAACTTTTTACATATGAAACTAAAGTTGTTGGATGCTTTATCGACAGGAACGACTATCAAGTTTTTATGGAGATCTTGCAACTCCATATCAACACAAACGTTGCTGCCATTATCTTTCCCACCCAACTTCTTACAACGAAAGATGCGGTGCTTTACTAACATCATGACCCTGTTTTTCCAAATAGAGAAGTCATCAACTTTTAAGTGAAGGCGACTGGACACACGAGATATATGATTATCTATGGAATCGCTGATCTCTTTTTGAATGGATTTCCATGATATTGACCTAGACAATCTGTGTTTAGTGCCATACGCGAATATAGCTCTGAGACCTGGATCATTTATTATATCTAAATTACCGGTAAAAACATGCCCATAAGGCTCATAAACAAACTGGGTCATCGAGTCACAGCTGCAATCGCTCTGTAAAATGCCAACAACTTCCTGAATTGTCAGGCTATTAAGAAACTTATTATAATTGAAGAATTTCAAACAAATAGGGTTATTAAGCTTATGGTACACTTTGGGAGGATATAGATGTTTCGCTTTTTCTGGAACTAAAGCACAGACACTTTTATCATTAAATACAGAAGGTAAATGAAGTTTGTCAACTAAATGAGACTTGAAAGGAATCACTATATGCGTTTTGTCTTCGGTAGAGCTATCCCTCTTGTTTCTATATAATTTACTATGAACATATGTTGTCAAAACGAAAGATAGGTCATTCGACTGATCAAGAAGCCTAGAATACATAATTTTAAGCATCCTATCACTAATCGATTTCAAGCAATTATAGAAATGTCTTATTTTGTTGCTCTTCATCAATTCTTGAAGCTCCTTGAGAATATCCTCACAACTATTAGATGGAGGATATTTCTTTCTACCCGACTTCCTAAGGCCATGGCTTCTCTTACGTCTGCTAATAGGAGAACTAAAAAATGAAAATGAATTTGCAGTGTTCTGAGAGGCGCAACCTCCGCCTAACACTCTGTCATTCAAACCCAAAGGATGCAAGGTGTTCAGCGTTCTTATATGAAAATCTTCCTTACTGTTAAGCTCGAAGGCAATTTCTGTATCAGATTTATTACGAACATCGACAATGTCAATAATTTGTATACTTACATCATCCCAACTGTGATTAGAGCTATTAAAATGATTACTTAAATACGTATTGAGATGATTCTTTTGAACAGACTGCCGATGCCCATTAAGTCTACAATGTAATGGCTGTTTTGTCTGTCCAACATACTGGACCCCACATGATTGACATGTGATCAAATATATTACATGCCTACTCTTACACGAGAAACTACTAGGATAATTTAAAACGAACCGTCTGCCGGTACTAAAACTCTTAAAAGTAGTATTAGTGTCAAGAGATTTACAACATAGGCATCTTTTGCTGCCACAGACATCAACACTACTGACGCATGTGGAGGGCGCTATCCACTCCTTCGCATTAACGTCATACACTTTAGCTTGCATTATATCCATATTTCAAATGCCAGGACCCCATACTAAGCAAGGAATCCTTTCAGAGGTTGGACTTTAGATCATTGCTATCTAATTGGTACTTAGACCTAACACAACTACCGATGTCATTAATAAACCGCTATAAGAATGTGAGGCTTTCGCCTGCCAGCAGAGGTCCAGTAGCGGGGTCATAAACCACCAGCATCTGCAGACTTACTGTGTTAGCAATTGAAGCTGGGGACATTCCCATAACGATGTCTACATGTTTCATAATTTTAATAAACTTATAGTTAATAAGACTTAAGGTTTGTCCTTAAGAGGACAGGTGGTGCGTTCCCACCGGCAGACATTAAACGTTCAAGGCGCGTCAAACTTTTCACTATCCTAGGACTACATTTTAGAGCCAAACTTGACGAGATCGGTGTGGAGGACCTTCCCACTAGTCCATTTTTCACTCAGCGCTTCTAAAGCGGGGCTGGACCTTACCCCTAATGGTCCTCTGACTTGTGATCCTCGACAAATGCATGAATGCATGAAGGTCTTTAAGCACAAAGACTTGACGGATCTGATTGCGTGCCGGGCGGACCTACCCGGGGGTCCAAAACATAGCGCTATACGGGCTGGACTTCACCCTTAAGTGTACGAGATCGTAGAAGGCCGCTTAACAAGTGATCTCCTTGGTCAAAGTTTCAGGCTCGATTGATTAGGAACTTATATATAAATAGACACTTAGTAATCACCATGTCAACCCCATGGAGACCAGTAACCGACACAGTCCATTCATCACACTAGGGTAGTTAGCGATAAAAAAAAGAACAAACGTTAAAACAAATAAAACAATAGCCAGTCGTCAGCAGGTACCGCCTGGTTGCGTTTCGGCCCCTCTACCTGAACGCTCAAGCCCAGGCGGGCGGGGCCCCGCATAAACTTATATGCGGCTGGCATTCTAAAATCAATACAGTAATGATATGTGTAATAATAAGTAATACTGATAGTAATAGTAAAAACAAAAACAAAACAACCGCAAAAGACGGATACATCCAAAACAAACTAAAATATATGTGTGAAATACTGAAATGGTATAGCCAATAAAAAAAAATGTTTAGAAAACAGTGTTAATTATATTGTTTAAAATGCACACTGCGATGTCAGCTGCCTGGCTGAGAAATATCCAAACTTGACTAGAAAATTGTTATGACCGGTTAGGATTTTTCAGTACATGCCTTCATTTTAGACTTACAATATCCTCTGCTGCTCATCACAAAAAGTGTCATATTAATTCGTTTAATTAGATCTTCAAGATGTGAGCAGATGCGACAATAACGTAAAACCTGGCCGGCAAATACATTAATTCCCATGTTATAAGGTATTGCACTGTCTGGAAATGTCAACAGAACAACAGGGAAATCAAAATCTTCCACTTTATGATATATTGAGGTTCGAAGACCGTCACTACTAGATTGGAGTCTCACATCGAGGTAAACAACTGCTTTGTCATTGACTCCGTTTCTATCTGCAAGAAGCTCCATTGGGTAAATTTTCGGAATTAAGGTATTGAAATGCTTGTAATTTATTACGCATATATCGTCTATATATCTCGAAGTGTTTGACAATAATTTAGCTAGTCCAAACTTTTTATTTTTAACCAATTGTTTCATAAAAGCAAATTCGCAATTTAACAGAAACAAGTCGGCAAGTAAAGGACTGCAATTCCTCCCATTGGTACTCCTCGAATTTGTCTGAACACGTAACCGGAAAAAGAAATGTAGACTTCAGACACTATAAAATCAATAGCCTTCTTAAAAGAGTCCACGTCATAACAAGAATACCTTATATTTGATTTTGGAGAAAAACGACTTCTCATATCCTACACACAAGTATCTACGATTAGTGGAATTGAATGTGAGATCAAGGATGGAAAAAATATTATTCTTGATAGCACCTTGATCTAAGTTTGTATAAAGAGTAGAGAAGTCAAAAACTTGCATAGAGTGGACGTTCACGTTAGAAATATTCCTCAAAAAATCTTGAGTCGAGGCTACACTCCAAAAATAAGAATAACCAGTATTACTCCTGATTGACTCACAGTATCTATGGAAATTTTCTCTTATCACTTTCAGACCTTTGTTGATATTCACCGATAACTTTTTAGTTGTACAATTTCTGGCTCCGGCAATGAATCTAACTTATAAGGATTTTTATGCAATTTTGGAATCCAGAAAAGTTTTGGTAGTTTAAGGTCCTTGTCACTAACATTAATATTAAAGTTTGATTTCATATCTTTAACGTGTTTAGTAAGGACTTCCTTATCAGAAATAAGCTCAGGTTTATAAGTTGCATTGCCTACTGCAGTGGAAGAATCTATGTCAAAACCAAGCTCGTCCATCAGGATTTTGAGATAGAACTTTTTACATATGAAACTAAAGTTGTTGGATGCTTTATCGACAGGAACGACTATCAAGTTTTTATGGAGATCTTGCAACTCCATATCAACACAAACGTTGCTGCCATTATCTTTCCCACCCAACTTCTTACAACGAAAGATGCGGTGCTTTACTAACATCATGACCCTGTTTTTCCAAATAGAGAAGTCATCAACTTTTAAGTGAAGGCGACTGGACACACGAGATATATGATTATCTATGGAATCGCTGATCTCTTTTTGAATGGATTTCCATGATATTGACCTAGACAATCTGTGTTTAGTGCCATACGCGAATATAGCTCTGAGACCTGGATCATTTATTATATCTAAATTACCGGTAAAAACATGCCCATAAGGCTCATAAACAAAACTGGTCATCGAGTCACAGCTGCAATCGCTCTGTAAAATGCCAACAACTTCCTGAATTGTCAGGCTATTAAGAAACTTATTATAATTGAAGAATTTCAAACAAATAGGGTTATTAAGCTTATGGTACACTTTGGGAGGATATAGATGTTTCGCTTTTTCTGGAACTAAAGCACAGACACTTTTATCATTAAATACAGAAGGTAAATGAAGTTTGTCAACTAAATGAGACTTGAAAGGAATCACTATATGCGTTTTGTCTTCGGTAGAGCTATCCCTCTTGTTTCTATATAATTTACTATGAACATATGTTGTCAAAACGAAAGATAGGTCATTCGACTGATCAAGAAGCCTAGAATACATAATTTTAAGCATCCTATCACTAATCGATTTCAAGCAATTATAGAAATGTCTTATTTTGTTGCTCTTCATCAACTCTTGAAGCTCCTTGAGAATATCCTCACAACTATTAGATGGAGGATATTTCTTTCTACCGACTTCCTAAGGCCATGGCTTCTCTTACGTCTGCTAATAGGAGAACTAAAAAATGAAAATGAATTTGCAGTGTTCTGAGAGGCGCAACCTCCGCCTAACACTCTGTCATTCAAACCCAAAGGATGCAAGGTGTTCAGCGTTCTTATATGAAAATCTTCCTTACTGTTAAGCTCGAAGGCAATTTCTGTATCAGATTTATTACGAACATCGACAATGTCAATAATTTGTATACTTACATCATCCCAACTGTGATTAGAGCTATTAAAATGATTACTTAAATACGTATTGAGATGATTCTTTTGAACAGACTGCCGATGCCCATTAAGTCTACAATGTAATGGCTGTTTTGTCTGTCCAACATACTGGACCCCACATGATTGACATGTGATCAAATATATTACATGCCTACTCTTACACGAGAAACTACTAGGATAATTTAAAACGAACCGTCTGCCGGTACTAAAACTCTTAAAAGTAGTATTAGTGTCAAGAGATTTACAACATAGGCATCTTTTGCTGCCACAGACATCAACACTACTGACGCATGTGGAGGGCGCTATCCACTCCTTCGCATTAACGTCATACACTTTAGCTTGCATTATATCCATATTTCAAATGCCAGGACCCCATACTAAGCAAGGAATCCTTTCAGAGGTTGGACTTTAGATCATTGCTATCTAATTGGTACTTAGACCTAACACAACTACCGATGTCATTAATAAACCGCTATAAGAATGTGAGGCTTTCGCCTGCCAGCAGAGGTCCAGTAGCGGGGTCATAAACCACCAGCATCTGCAGACTTACTGTGTTAGCAATTGAAGCTGGGACATTCCCATAACGATGTCTACATGTTTCATAATTTTAATAAACTTATAGTTAATAAGACTTAAGGTTTGTCCTTTAGAGGACAGGTGGTGCGTTCCCACCGGCAGACATTAAACGTTCAAGGCGCGTCAAACTTTTCACTATCCTAGGACTACATTTTAGAGCCAAACTTGACGAGATCGGTGTGGAGGACCTTCCCACTAGTCCATTTTTCACTCAGCGCTTCTAAAGCGGGACTGGACCTTACCCCTAATGGTCCTCTGACTTGTGATCCTCGACAAATGCATGAATGCATGAAGGTCTTTAAGCACAAAGACTTGACGGATCTGATTGCGTGCCGGGCGGACCTACCGGGGGTCCAAAACATAGCGCTATACGGGCTGGACTTCACCCTTAAGTGTACGAGATCGTACAAGGCCGCTTAACAAGTGATCTCCTTGGTCAAAGTTTCAGGCTCGATTGATAGGAACTTATATATAAATAGACACTTAGTAATCACCATGTCAACCCCATGGAGACCAGTAACCGACACAGTCCATTCATCACACTAGGGTAGTTAGCGATAAAAAAAAAGAACAAACGTTAAAACAAATAAAACAATAGCCAGTCGTCAGCAGGTACCCGCCTGGTTGCGTTTCGGCCCCTCTACCTGAACGCTCAAGCCCAGGCGGGCGGGGCCCCGCATAAACTTATATGCGGCTGGCATTCTAAAATCAATACAGTAATGATATGTGTAATAATAAGTAATACTGATAGTAATAGTAAAAACAAAAACAAAACAACCGCAAAAGACGGATACATCCAAAACAAACTAAAATATATGTGTGAAATACTGAAATGGTATAGCCAATAAAAAAAAATGTTTAGAAAACAGTGTTAATTATATTGTTTAAAATGCACACTGCGATGTCAGCTGCCTGGCTGAGAAATATCCAAACTTGACTAGAAAATTGTTATGACCGGTTAGGATTTTCTCAGTACATGCCTTCATTTTAGACTTACAATATCCTCTGCTGCTCATCACAAAAAGTGTCATATTAATTCGTTTAATTAGATCTTCAAGATGTGAGCAGATGCGACAATAACGTAAAACCTGGCCGGCAAATACATTAATTCCCATGTTATAAGGTATTGCACTGTCTGGAAATGTCAACAGAACAACAGGGAAATCAAAATCTTCCACTTTATGATATATTGAGGTTCGAAGACCGTCACTACTAGATTGGAGTCTCACATCGAGGTAAACAACTGCTTTGTCATTGACTCCGTTTCTATCTGCAAGAAGCTCCATTGGGTAAATTTTCGGAATTAAGGTATTGAAATGCTTGTAATTTATTACGCATATATCGTCTATATATCTCGAAGTGTTTGACAATAATTTAGCTAGTCCAAACTTTTTATTTTTAACCAATTGTTTCATAAAGCAAATTCGCAATTTAACAGAAACAAGTCGGCAAGTAAAGGACTGCAATTCCCTCCCATTGGTACTCCTCGAATTTGTCTGAACACGTAACCGGAAAAAGAAATGTAGACTTCAGACACTATAAAATCAATAGCCTTCTTAAAAGAGTCCACGTCATAACAAGAATACCCCTTATATTTGATTTTGGAGAAAAACGACTTCTCATATCCTACACACAAGTATCTACGATTAGTGGAATTGAATGTGAGATCAAGGATGGAAAAAATATTATTCTTGATAGCACCTTGATCTAAGTTTGTATAAAGAGTAGAGAAGTCAAAAACTTGCATAGAGTGGACGTTCACGTTAGAAATATTCCTCAAAAAATCTTGAGTCGAGGCTACACTCCAAAAATAAGAATAACCAGTATTACTCCTGATTGACTCACAGTATCTATGGAAATTTTCTCTTATCACTTTCAGACCTTTGTTGATATTCACCGATAACTTTTTAGTTGTACAATTTCTGGCTCCGGCAATGAATCTAAACTTATAAGGATTTTTATGCAATTTTGGAATCCAGAAAAGTTTTGGTAGTTTAAGGTCCTTGTCACTAACATTAATATTAAAGTTTGATTTCATATCTTTAACGTGTTTAGTAAGGACTTCCTTATCAGAAATAAGCTCAGGTTTATAAGTTGCATTGCCTACTGCAGTGGAAGAATCTATGTCAAAACCAAGCTCGTCCATCAGGATTTTGAGATAGAACTTTTTACATATGAAACTAAAGTTGTTGGATGCTTTATCGACAGGAACGACTATCAAGTTTTTATGGAGATCTTGCAACTCCATATCAACACAAACGTTGCTGCCATTATCTTTCCCACCCAACTTCTTACAACGAAAGATGCGGTGCTTTACTAACATCATGACCCTGTTTTTCCAAATAGAGAAGTCATCAACTTTTAAGTGAAGGCGACTGGACACACGAGATATATGATTATCTATGGAATCGCTGATCTCTTTTTGAATGGATTTCCATGATATTGACCTAGACAATCTGTGTTTAGTGCCATACGCGAATATAGCTCTGAGACCTGGATCATTTATTATATCTAAATTACCGGTAAAAAACATGCCCATAAGGCTCATAAACAAAAACTGGTCATCGAGTCACAGCTGCAATCGCTCTGTAAAATGCCAACAACTTCCTGAATTGTCAGGCTATTAAGAAACTTATTATAATTGAAGAATTTCAAACAAATAGGGTTATTAAGCTTATGGTACACTTTGGGAGGATATAGATGTTTCGCTTTTTCTGGAACTAAAGCACAGACACTTTTATCATTAAATACAGAAGGTAAATGAAGTTTGTCAACTAAATGAGACTTGAAAGGAATCACTATATGCGTTTTGTCTTCGGTAGAGCTATCCCTCTTGTTTCTATATAATTTACTATGAACATATGTTGTCAAAACGAAAGATAGGTCATTCGACTGATCAAGAAGCCTAGAATACATAATTTTAAGCATCCTATCACTAATCGATTTCAAGCAATTATAGAAATGTCTTATTTTGTTGCTCTTCATCAACTCTTGAAGCTCCTTGAGAATATCCTCACAACTATTAGATGGAGGATATTTCTTTCTACCCGACTTCCTAAGGCCATGGCTTCTCTTACGTCTGCTAATAGGAGAACTAAAAAATGAAAATGAATTTGCAGTGTTCTGAGAGGCGCAACCTCCGCCTAACACTCTGTCATTCAAACCCAAAGGATGCAAGGTGTTCAGCGTTCTTATATGAAAATCTTCCTTACTGTTAAGCTCGAAGGCAATTTCTGTATCAGATTTATTACGAACATCGACAATGTCAATAATTTGTATACTTACATCATCCCAACTGTGATTAGAGCTATTAAAATGATTACTTAAATACGTATTGAGATGATTCTTTTGAACAGACTGCCGATGCCCATTAAGTCTACAATGTAATGGCTGTTTTGTCTGTCCAACATACTGGACCCCACATGATTGACATGTGATCAAATATATTACATGCCTACTCTTACACGAGAAACTACTAGGATAATTTAAAACGAACCGTCTGCCGGTACTAAAACTCTTAAAAGTAGTATTAGTGTCAAGAGATTTACAACATAGGCATCTTTTGCTGCCACAGACATCAACACTACTGACGCATGTGGAGGGCGCTATCCACTCCTTCGCATTAACGTCATACACTTTAGCTTGCATTATATCCATATTTCAAATGCCAGGACCCCATACTAAGCAAGGAATCCTTTCAGAGGTTGGACTTTAGATCATTGCTATCTAATTGGTACTTAGACCTAACACAACTACCGATGTCATTAATAAACCGCTATAAGAATGTGAGGCTTTCGCCTGCCAGCAGAGGTCCAGTAGCGGGGTCATAAACCACCAGCATCTGCAGACTTACTGTGTTAGCAATTGAAGCTGGGACATTCCCATAACGATGTCTACATGTTTCATAATTTTAATAAACTTATAGTTAATAAGACTTAAGGTTTGTCCTTAAGAGGACAGGTGGTGCGTTCCACCGGCAGACATTAAACGTTCAAGGCGCGTCAAACTTTTCACTATCCTAGGACTACATTTTAGAGCCAAACTTGACGAGATCGGTGTGGAGGACCTTCCCACTAGTCCATTTTTCACTCAGCGCTTCTAAAGCGGGGCTGGACCTTACCCCTAATGGTCCTCTGACTTGTGATCCTCGACAAATGCATGAATGCATGAAGGTCTTTAAGCACAAAGACTTGACGGATCTGATTGCGTGCCGGGCGGACCTACCCGGGGGTCCAAAACATAGCGCTATACGGGCTGGACTTCACCCTTAAGTGTACGAGATCGTACAAGGCCGCTTAACAAGTGATCTCCTTGGTCAAAGTTTCAGGCTCGATTGATTAGGAACTTATATATAAATAGACACTTAGTAATCACCATGTCAACCCCATGGAGACCAGTAACCGACACAGTCCATTCATCACACTAGGGTAGTTAGCGATAAAAAAAAAGAACAAACGTTAAAACAAATAAAACAATAGCAGTCGTCAGCAGGTACCCGCCTGGTTGCGTTTCGGCCCCTCTACCTGAACGCTCAAGACCAGGCGGGCGGGGCCCCGCATAAACTTATATGCGGCTGGCATTCTAAAATCAATACAGTAATGATATGTGTAATAATAAGTAATACTGATAGTAATAGTAAAAACAAATACATAACAACCGCAAAAGACGGATACATCCAAAACAAACTAAAATATATGTGTGAAATACTGAAATGGTATAGCCAATAAAAAAAAATGTTTAGAAAACAGTGTTAATTATATTGTTTAAAATTGCGCACTGCGATGTCAGCTGCCTGGCTGAGAAATATCCAAACTTGACTAGAAAATTGTTATGACCG
>CAJQUW010000422.1:0-66261 GCA_907163375.1 Prostheceraeus crozeri | reverse complement strand
ATTTCTCTACATTCCTATATTTACTTTGTTATTTTGTTGTTTTTGGAAATCCATGGAACTCTTCGTGGCAATTCACTTGAGAATCACTGGTATAAGTCCAAGGCAAAATAATAACATGGTTGGGAAATGGCTTAAATAAATCAACATGAAAGTTTACGATATAGATACTTCAGAGTGAAATGAAAATTAACGCAATAAGTACAGTATAATCATATTTAAAATAATTCAGTAAGAATATTATTCTACATACTTAATGCATAAATATTAATAGAAATCTCGATGACGGATGTCCACAAGATATATTCGACAAAATCATCCTTATATTGTCATTTCAGAAATAAAAATGATCCCTATCAAGATTTCCGAACTGAGGTTAAGGACAATGGAAGAGACTTTGTAACATGTACCAACAAGTAGAATATTGGAAAAAATTATGATCACCATTGTTACATAAAGTATCCGCCTTGTGTCTTCATTGAGTATTCATTCCTTGACCGATACGATAGTTGGTTTATCAGAATTATACCGTCTGCTGTGTCTTCAATATTGTTCATATAGGATTTCAGACATGAGACTGAATTTAGTAATAAGCAAAAATAATAATATGTGGCTGTGGGATCATTCTTCATATTTTTATTATCAACTTCATATTTCATATAGCACTCTAGCAAAATCATATTATATTAACACTATAACAATTGTTTTGGAAACATTGCGCTATGGGGTGACTTCAAATCCAAGAGAATTAATAACATAGTAATTCAATTGGCTACAAATGATTTAATATTCAATATATAAAAAGTCAAACATATATGACAGCTACAGTATACACATAATCGCTAATTCATATCATTAATTATTCCTATCATCACTACCATCAACTCCTAGCGTTTAGGCTACTTGCCACGGTGGGTTTGAAATAGAATCACTTTAAAAATCCTCCAGAAAAACTGCTTGCGTTATCTTAGCATGTGAAGTAGCTCAAAAATGTAGATCCTAAAAAATTTCATCGAGCTATTTTCGAGCAAATTGCAAGTAACATGGAGAAATACTTTCCTAGATTAAAAATGAAAAATTAATCCGTGAAATGACAACATTGTGACAATCAAGTGAACTACTTTGAAGTTATTTGAATTTTGAACTTAATTAGTAGTATGAGTAAGTATAGATCTTGGAATTCTTAAATGGAACTCACTCCTGCCAGATGGAATTCATTTTCTGGTGTTGTGATGTATCTTCAGTCGTGAAGTGTCAGTCCCATTCATTATACATGCAGATAATGTTTCCTATTTTTAATGTACAGTTTTAATATGCACGGCAGCATGACTATACGTATTCTTCAAAGTTGATGTCTACCTGAATGAGCAAGATATTTTGATAGATCTTAATTCGTAATTAGTCCGTGTAAAAATAAGTGAATTCATGTGAAGAAGCAAATTATGCATTTACATTATATAGGACTCGACATATACGAATAAAGTTCAAATTTACAAGTAGTAAATTTACAAGTCAAATTTACAAGTATGCATAGTACGTAGATATATATGTTGGAATTGAACCATACCTCCGGTATATTAAATTCAAGCCATTAAATTATAGATTCCAGCTATTCAAGAAATTCGAGAACAGTCTATGATTATTCTATTTTGATTAATTGTCTCTCACAAGTTTACTTTTTCAAAAGTAATACACTTATACCACAGTTCAAACTCAGTGCCGGTTTTATGTTGTGCGAGGCCCCCTAACCATAAAATTTTGACTGCATTTTAATCACAGCTGCTTCACGTGTGATTAATTAAAGCTGGATACTAAACTTAGCGCTATAATTGGCATGCTCCCGGTTGCATACTCGCGTAGTTTTGAGTTGCAAGGACTACTATAAATAGATACCACTATGCATAAATACATAGATATGAATCTATTTGTAGAAGTCGTTAGGCCTACTATACTTATAAGCTAATCGCATTTTTTTCAGTTAATACGTGAATTGCTTAACAAAATTCACATTTGTCTCCCATCGCGTAATATACAGCGATTGAACGATAGATATCTTTTCAACCAATATACCCCATCGCATTGATGAAGAAGAAAAGAGCACACAAACTCGCTTGTCCTATGGCTTTCTGATGACGATGTGATTTTTCTCTTCGACGACGCGATAGGTGTTTTTGTTGTGAAACTGCAAAAAACAGTTTGGCTGACTTTACTCGTACAACCTCAATATGTTTAGCAACATGATTAACGAGGATCAATAATAACATATAAACAGAAACATGGCAGCAATGCGCGAAGCCCCCTCCGGTCGGGGGTTCAGGAGCCCGTAAGACCGGCTCTGTTCAAATCAAATCGTTTTATTTCATTTCATTGAAATATACACGCAATACAACATTAATTGAGGTTATATTGAGTTTCATGTAGGCCTACTGACTGCAATTATTGGTGTAAATTCATCATTTCGCAATTTTGAATGATATTGATATGGCTGAAGCCAAAGAGCTCGTTCTACTTGAAATCTTCACCTGGTGAAGAAATTGAGAGGATAGCTTCTACGAAAAAATCAACCTCCATCATTTAATTCGAATTTTGTGATTTGAAAATATTTCTTGAGAATATTCCAGCATTATTTAATCAACTTCCCTAACTGCAAATCATCAGGCATCATCCCGTGATCTATGACATTATTGATTTTAGTCTCGAAATCTATATGCTTTACCTCGAATTAATCTAAAGATAAATTTTTACTTCTCGACATCAAATTTGACTTCACATTGCTTGCTGCTTCTTTGCTTTTTTAATGATCTGGCTGTTCGTATGGGATTGGCAAATTATGTATTCGTTCATTGAATCGTGAATTGCAGAAGTTTTGAGACTGATTTCTATATTATTTCAAACTAGAAGCCGTAGAGATTTTGCATGATTACGATTTATTGCCATGCCGGTTTCAAATGCCGTGGTATCCATCATCAGTGACGATAATACAACAAACGGACAGGATTATATACAATTTTGGACATGAAATCGATGATGAACACATTTAAAAAAGAGATCCGGACAGTCGCAAGGCAGGAGTACAAATTAAAATCGTCATTGGTCATAGAAACAGAATGAGCCACGCATTGACAGAGAAATGTCATAATATCAGCAAAAATAGAAATAGAATTGGTCACCAACTAAAATAAATATAAAATTTCGGATCATGTTTGATTGTTCATGAGGTTTTGGCGTGATTTTATGATGAGTGATTCTGCTATTCTTCTGACAATTGCAAAAAAGAATTCGAGAGCATATTGCAGGCAAACCACCATCAGAAATTTCTATGCATGTCTATCCACCCAATGACAAAAACTTCAAAATATCAACAAAAACAAAACATGCAAGAATAGCAGAATCACTCATCATAAAATCACGCCAAAACCTCATGAACAATCAAACATAATCCGAAATTTTATATTTATTTTAGTTGGTGACCAATTCTATTTCTATGTTTGCTGATATTATGACATTTCTCTGTCAATGCGTGGCTCATTCTGTTTCTATGACCAATGACGATTTTAATTTGTACTCTTGCCTTGCGACTGTCCGGATCTCTTTTTTAAATGTGTTCATCATCGATTTCATGTCCAAAATTGTATATAATCCTGTCCGTTTGTTGTATTATCGTCACTGATGATGGATACCACGGCATTTGAAACCGGCATGGCAATAAATCGTAATCATGCAAAATGATTTCTATATATTCCACGTAGTTTATTAAGAGAAAATTAGTAAATTGAGCTCTGCAGTATTAGATAAAGGAAAAGAAAATGCATACACTATTGACACTTGAAGAGTGAGAATGCACCACAACACCAGAAAATGAATTTCATTTGGCAGAGGTGACTTCCATTCAAGAATTTCAAGATCTCTACTTACTACTATGGCTAATTAAGTTCAAAATTCAAATTACTTCAAAATAGCTCACTTAACCCTTTAAACCCCACAAGTAACTGAGAGATAATTTTCTACTTTTTATAGCATAATTCTTGTTGCTTTTGGTCAATAGAAAGATATCTATGTCATCATTGCATAATTAATTTATATAATACCCACACCAGACTGGGACACCGGTGTCCCTCTGGGGCTCAAGTGAAGAAATATTATTAAATTTGAACAAATTTATTTGCAATCTCTGTTGATGACAAATCAACATATAGTTACCAAGCTAAATAATAACTTTTGGAAAACATTAATAACGTCTTTTACGAATGGATATCGAGAAAACAGCTTCTTTCTTTCAAGAGACACAACGACACATCACAAGAAGTGCACTTTACGAAAGTGCGTTGTTCAATTGACTGTTTTGAACATTGAACACAGCGGCGTCTCGCATTGTTAAACGTGGGCAAATGCACTGCTTGACTTACATTGCTTGGTCTTCTTTTAATGAGAATATTGCTGCGAATTTGAGGAAAATTTCTCTTTCGAGACGAGAAATTTCTTGTGAGGCCATCAGAAATCGCCTCCTTGAACTGTAATAATGTCAGTTGTCTTGGGAATCGTTGATTGTATATCAAGTTTGATATGGTGCATCGGATTGACAAGTTCCTCTTTCGATCGATGGTCCCCTGCATTTCCATTTGAATTCACGCTTCACATTCTCGCTCTCGATATTTTCTACATTTTCCTGTACATGTATGACAGCTTCTAATCCTCTTTCCAGTGCATGATCAGTAGGCCTATTTGATCCTTCTATTTCTGATGTTGTCGGATTGTCGCTGGTGGCAAATTCGGTGTCACTATCATTCATGATGTTGTCAATATTGTCTTCATCCTCGCTATCCACTCTGTCAAGGATAGCATAAATCTCATCACTGGACAGCTTGTCTATACTGTAGATGATCTTCTTTGAACGAGGCACTGCGAGTAATGAATTTCGGAAACGAAATCCTGATATAATGAAAGCTGTGATATACCGTACATGTAATTGGTTGTTAGATGAGTATCTAAGCTGTCTTCTCTGATATTCCCAGATATCTATTTTTAACCTACCACGCCATACGCTTGACAGCTACAAACATAGATAATAAGAATAATATATACTTGTTGGGGAGATCGTGGACTTCCCTAAAGTCACTATCTCACGTTGACTATAGCGTGACGACTGAGATAGGGAAATCCATTCATCTGCGTGGCAGAAAATGTTGATTGTCATTGCTGGGATTCCCAGGTAACTATTTATGCCAGCAGAAACATCATCGCAACTTAGTCAACATTTTCCCTAAGAATCACTTGCGCCCCAGAGGGACACTGGTGTCCCATTCGATAAAATCGTCTATTTTTTACACTATATCAGATTCTTCATTGAACCAATTACGTCTATTACATAATTTTGATCAAATATAAAAAATGTAACTGAGATAAAATGTTCCAACATGTTATGACCTGACGCCGTCACTGTTGTAAGATCATCAATGTACCAAAGTGAAACATCACTTTTTAACAGTAAAATATGTTGTACAAAAGTGTGAGAAATGTCAGTTATACTCGAATATTTCTGTCATCCGTATTCAGTTATTAAGTTATATGACATTAAAAATCTATACTAAGATGTATTTTAAACACTATCGTCTTCATTAACTGCGGGACACGGGTGTCCCCTGGGGCTTAAAGGGTTAATAGTCAAAGTGTTGTCAATTCATGATTTAAGTAGCGCTAGATGACGTCAAAATGCCTTAAGTTGGCATCGGGGAACTTTTATTTGAAATCTAAGAAAACAATTTTCCATACCACTTTCAAAATTCAAAATTTGAATTTTCTGGACAATAGCTCGATGACCATTTTCAAGATCTATATTTTTGAACTGTTACGATTTAGGATGTTGAGAAAACCCAAGCAGCTTTCTTGGAGAATTTCTAAAGTGGTAATCGAATTCAAGTCTTGCTATATTATCATCAATAGGGTCCATATCCTCGAATGCCGAGCGAAATCAATATCAGCAACTTGGCAGATCCCATTTCTAACTGTAATTGTGTCGCAGTAGAGCGAGGGGACTTGAGAACCAAGGAAAAAGAAAATTGACATAAACAATTGCGTTATAAAATTACGTTAAGAAAATTGGCATTCTAGGCACGGTTTCCATTATTTTGAAACCGAACTGCACTAGCCTCTTACTTCTCCGGATCCAAACCCTACAGTAAAACAACGTCTGAGAGTTCAGATATGTTCATCAAAGCAAGAACTGATTTCAAACCTTTTGAAAGTTTGGAATAACAATGACGAACTTGCTCAATATGCCAGAATTTGATTCTTTCCATTCCTAGGAATATTTAACAGGTCATAAATCAAAATGGTGGTCAAACTGAATGTTGACAAATTCAAATGATTTTTGATGATCCTGAAGTAATACTGAACTTTTTTGAGCATTGTAACATAAACCTACTATGAAAAATAGCTTATTTTTCATTGATATGTATAAATATAGGAAACTCGCAGGGGTTTCCATTATTTTGTTGCGCACTGTAGGACTAAATATCCCTTTCTTTGCTCGGGAGCATAAAATTGACAATATCCAAGCTATACATGTAAGTCTATGCAAATATGATTACAGCTGCATAAGGGCCCAAATAAAATTGAACATTATAGGACTGAAAATCCCTTTCATGGCTAGGAAACATGAAAGTAACAATTTCCATGCTAAATAAAGTATCGAAAGTCAAGTTCAACTGAAAGTATTTTTTTATCGGTATTTAACTGAAAAGAGACATTATGACGTTTACCATCGTAGGGGATGCGTCATGAAAAGTCGATCTAATTTTGCAGAAGAAGGGTACTGCCCTTAGTCATAGATACAAAACTAGGAGAAAAAGTTTCGTAACTTATCGCTTGATAGCAGTCGATTGTTGAGATGGTCGTGCCATCTTGAAATGTGTCCAAATTTAAATGTGGCGCCAAACTAATCCAACCTTTCTACCGTAAATGACTTCTATCTCTCTCTTTTGCCCTAGACATTAATGTTAGTTGGCTATCGCTGATGCTGTCATTTCTTTCCATCTTAATCAATCGTTGCAAAGTTGTAACATATCTGTTGGTTCTCTCTCGGTGTATCTTTCTATTGCCCTCAGGAACGTCAGCCGTTGTCTGCCCGTGCACGCTTCCCTTTGATCATTCCCGTCAACACTAAGTGCTCTAGCTGTTTCTTTCGCATGTCCTAAGAATTGTAGCTGTCTTCTCCAGATGTATTGGACCAGCTCACGTTCTGCATAGACCATGCGAAGAACCTCGTCGCTAGATTTTCTCTCTACCCATGAAATTCGCATCATGCTCCTGTAGCACCATATGTCGAAAGATCGTAGCCTGTTTATGATGTCATTGCTAAGGTGAGTGTTGACCATGCGTAGTTTTTTATTATGCATCTCCTTGTGGGAATTAAAATGTTCCGGCTTGTCATAATTTTCCGCATATTCTCGAAAGCTGCCTTGGCCATGCCTGTCTTCCTTTTGATTTCCTTTTCTGATCTCCCATCTGATGTCATGAGAATGCCGAGACAGCTGAACGATTCCACTTGTCTAATTGCCTCATTTCTCACGGCAGTCAAGCAACGTGCAGGTTGTTGTTTCCTGGTGAATGTCATAGTAGCTGATTTTCCGATGTTGATGGTTAATCCCATTGCTTCACTTTAATTAGTTATTACATCCATTAGCGCTTGGAGTTTAGTTTGAGGAAAATAATGGATTGCTAAAGTTATTTGTATTCTGAGTAAATTCCATCTTTCTTATTGTTGGAGTGGAAATGAAAACGACATCGTTTCTTAGCGCTTCCGATGCAATCAGTGCATCATCTTCAGAGTAACTGATCACGTACATTCTAAACCGATTGAAATCACACGTTAACACAAATCAAACACAGAAATATCAAAAGAACAATGCAGTGAAACTGAAAATAATTACGATACTGAAGACAAAGTTATTAATAAAAGCTACTACACTGTAAATCGTTGGATGCGAAAATTGCATACAAACATATACCAAATTCACATACAATTTGAAACTAGCATTTGATACGAGATTCTCGTATGCTTACAGAGATCTGGTATGTTTTTCATACGAAACCTCATTTGCTTTCGTATGTGATTGGTATGTAGCAATACGAACTATTCTATATGTGATTGGCTGTTTTACGATGAAATACGAGTTGTTGGTATGTTATGTATACGAGACCCTATGGTAATTCGACCTCATTCGTATGTATCTCGTATGAAGAGCTTTAAGTCACATTGCGAAAATTGTAGTTATTACATACTACTGTCAAATAACTTTTTTCAGTAATTCCAGTCGTGAATATTTCTTTTTGATAGTTTGGTATTTAACTAGATTAGATTTATTGCGAAAATTATACTGTATGTCATCACAACTATACTGCATGGCAATGCACGAAGTGGTATCTGAATCAGGATGTTCTCGACGGGCACCTAAGGCGCGTGATCGTTCTCGGTTCTGGCACAGAATATGTGTTTCATGTGGTCGACACTATGGATCCGAAGTACACCGCTGTCATCAATACTCCAGGCGCACGTATCGAAAGGCATGCAGGATGGCGGCGTCATCGGTACCTGATCAAGTTGCACGATATATCTCACGATTGAGACAAACAGGTCGTTTTCAAACTTTTCTGGGCCTCAGTTGAGCGTATTCGGCGAGATATCCGCGGCGGTACAAGTTGCTTTGCTGAGGATTTTGCAGCACATTTAGAAAATCTACATGTAGCGGTCAACCGAGATATGACTGATGACCAGATATCAGTATCCAATGCCGTGACGGAATATTCGAATAATTTGTCTTCTGCTGCCCAGTTTGATCGTGTTGTGACTTCGGATGAAGTTGATAACCTAATCAAGCGTCTACGAAGAGGAAAATCACCCAGACCCGATGGTATTACCATAAACCACATGCATCATGGAAGATCGGCTGTTCTCCTGGAGACACTAACAAAGTTATTGACTCTTTGTCTTCGATCTGGTTCCGCACCCATAACTTTTGCACAGAGATCAATAATGCCAATCATAAAGCGCGAGGGATTAGACCCCAACGATGTGAATAGCTACCGTATAAATATGCGCAACTATAACAACCACAACATCAAAATTACTCGAGCTACTCATACTAGCTGAACTGATCTTGTCTTTCGAGACGCATGATTTACATTCAATTTGGCTTTGTCGCTAAGATGAGTGCCCAGCAAGCTTCTCTCCTGGCTACTGAGGTAGCTCAGTGGCACTTGACGAGGAGAGCACCTGTGTTTACAACTAATTTGGACGCGAGGCAGTGTTTCCATCAATATGGCACGACGGACTCTTCTACCATCTCAGGCGCTTTCTGTCACCAGCTTGTTGGACACGCCATCGGTTATGCCTGGAACCATGTCTTGTCTTGACTTTTCTCTGTGACTATTTTCCTGTTTCCTTATGATTTATCCATTTCAGTATTTCTACTATCGTATCTTTGTGTTGAAGCATCTTTTATTAATAACTTTATCTTCAGTATCGTAATTATTTTCAGTTTCACTGCATTAATCTTTTGATATTTCTGTGTCTGATTTGTGTTAACGTGTGATTTCAATCAGTCTAGAATGTACGTGATCAGTTTCTCTGAAGATGATGTACTGATTGCATCGGAAGCGCTAAGAAACGATGTCGTTTTCATTTTCACTCCAACAACAGAGAGATGGTATTTACTCTTAATACAAATAGTTTAGTTTGACTAGCTGTCACAATTACTGTATTATCGGCGTATCTTAGATTGTTCAGATGTACACCACCGACTAGAAAGCCATCAAGGTCATCCAGCTGCCGGATAATGCATTCTTTATGCAGATTGAAAGGATGTGGTGAGCCAACGCATCTTTGTCTGACACTTCGGTTGATCTCTTGCCATTCGCCAATTTCGTTGTTTTACTTCTCTGCGGTCGATTGCTTCCAGTAAAGATCAGCAAAATATTCGTTTTCCGCCTCATCGATGTCTACTGCGGCCAGAATCTTGAATAATTCGTCGCGTTTGACTTTATCAAAAGCTTTAGATGTTTTATCTTTTTTTAAATGACTTCTTAACAATGTACTTAAATAAGCATATTCTGAGTTTGCTAAGGTAGTCTCAGTTTGCATAAAATATGTAGCAGCCATGTGTAACTTTATAATTGACCATGTGATTTTTGTGTTGCGTTAAAAAACATTGGGCATAAATGGGTTAATGCATAGTCAAGTCACTCACACAAATTAAAATATACTGTTGGACAAAAAAATGACAAAGCAAATCTGATGCCAAGAAATCGCTATAAATATGTTTTCAAACAACATCATCATACTCAACGCTAAATAATAATTATACATATGAATATACTATGTATTGTCTTCATATGAGATCACTATTCAGTCCACTACTGTGATAATCGCTGATTTGAATCGATCACACGCGGCGATATACAATGATGACTCATTTTTAATTATCAATTAGGGTGATACTGTTGACAGCATTTGTTCATTGTTCTTATCTAGTCTACACTGCAGATGCCTCCCTGCTCTTCCTCGATTAAATACCGAGCCATGGGTATGGTAGAAACTGGATTGCCTCTGCAACAAGTTCCTGAAAGGCTGGGCGTCCCCCACCGTACATTATACCGATGGACTAATAGATTCCGCCTTTTAGGTAATGTTGAGAGAAAACAAGTCTCTGGACGACCTTCACGATCAGCCACGAGAGCAGACCGGCATTTATTTCGGTTTTCGAGGCGGAATCCTTACTTGTCTTTCTCCCAATTACTCAGGTCGTGGGGTATCTCAGTTTCCAGTCGCACGGTTCGTCGCCGACTACGTGCTGCAGGACTGCGTTCTCGGAGACCTTTGACAAGAACTCTCATCACAAGGTCTCACCGCAAGACTCGGCTTTGTTGGGCAATGCGCCGATGCCACTTTCACGAGCCACAGTGGAAGTGCATCGTTTTCACTGATGAGTCTCGCTTTCAAGTACGGCCATCAGATTGAAGAGTACGAGTGTGGAGAATGCCAACCGAAGCCATGCGTCAAGACCTCATTCAGGAGACTACATCTTTTGGAGGCGGCTCGGTGATGATGTGGGGAGCTATCTGCTGCGATAGCAGATCGCCGTTGGTGGTCTTCCGAGGCAACTTAAATCGTAGATCCTAAGCGCGCATGTTCGACATGTTCTAGAGGTCACTGGGATTCGCAGGATAGATTGGCCTTCAAGAAGTGCCGATTTAAATCCAATCGAGCATGTATGGGACGAACTCCTACGTCGAGTCAAACAACGAGAACCTTCTTCGCTCTCGGCATCCTTAGCATGTCAAGGAGAATTAACCAAATGCTGCAGACTCGTGGTGGCTACACAAAGTACTAGACACTTCGTTCATTCTTTCTTTCTAATTTTTATGAATAAAGATGTTTATAAAACATGATTGTTTCATTAACAAACATATCTCAAAACTTGAGAAATGGAATTTAGCAATTAAGTTTACATGTAAAATTTATTATGAATGTTTATTTGTATAGAAAATATTATTGCTATACAGTATTAATAAACATTTAATTAATATGACAGTAAATTTCAATTTCTATTCCGAGAATAAACGTCGTGTACATGCATCAATAACGTCCTATGAGTCATCATTGTATATCGCCGCGTGTGATCGATTCAAATCAGCGATTATCACAGTAGTGGACTGAATAGTGATCTCATATGAAGACAATACATAGTATATTCATATGTATAATTATTATTTAGCGTTGAGTATGATGATGTTGTTTGAAAACATATTTATAGCGATTTCTTGGCATCAGATTTGCTTTGTCATTTTTTGTGTCCAACAGTATAGTAACAGCTTCAATCAAAGTACAGAACGCGACATGTTATTATATGCACACTTGCCTTTTTTGATGAAATTTCCATTTTGTATGTTTCTAAATTACAGCATGCATCTAATATTTAAATATTACTATACTAATTGATAGATACGAGATTCAAAAAGCAAAGGAATGACAAAAGATCAATTCTATTTTAGGCAATTGCATCGGTATATAGAATCATACGTAATTCTAAAGTTTCAATAAAATTGACAAAATCGTCATAAAATCTCGTGAACAGCTTGTATAGATGCGAAAACAATGTGATAGGCTTGTGATTCTCCAAATTTTTTCTATCTCCTTTCTTGTGAAGCAGGACTATCGTTCCAATTTTCCAATCTTCTAGGATTTCGTGGTTTTGGAGCATTCAAGTGAAGATCTTTGCTAGTCTTTCTGCTACCACGTCATCAGCTGCTTTGAGTAAGTCTATCACTAGTCCGTCGTTGACAATAGCCTTTCCTTCTTTCAGATTGCTCAGAGCAAACTTCATTTCACTTGTGAGTAGGCCTGTCTCTTCAACTTCGTCGTTGTCGACGATTTCTGACGAGTCATATAACGATTCATAGAAAGAAAGACACTCCTCTAGAATTTTATTTCTCTCCGTTATTATGTTTCCTTTTGAATCAATGATTGACGTTATCAAATTCTTTCCTAGACTCAATTGTCTTTCGTGCTTGTCGGTAACAATTTGTATAGGAGTATTTAAACATTAGATGCATGCTGTAGGCTTGAAACATATTGATGGAAATTTCATTTAAAAAGCAAGTGTTCATGATAAAATGTCGCGTACTGTAAGTTAGTTATGATATTCAACAAAACTGAAATGATAAGAAAATCTTTTTGTTAAAGCTAAAGATCTTTTATCTATAAACTGAAAAGAACGTGATGTAACACTTCACATATCCAGAAACCAGTGTTACGGGTTATTATTTTCTTAATATTCCCAAAACATATGATTGAAAAATGTAAATGAAAAATGTGGATGAATTATATTGTGAAAATAAATAAATGGTGCAAACAGTCCTTACAAGGACAGATGGTACGTTCACAGTTATAAGACAGTCACAACACCAACAGAGTCTCCAGATTCTTCCAGGACCACAAGCCGTGGTGATCACGTCCGCAGCAGTTCGATGATAGTTCGCACATAGAAGATAGGCTACAACACCATCAACGGCTCTCGCCGACAACTTCGCTTGGAGAGACCAGATTGCGTGAGCGGGCGTTGTTCATGCCGCGTTAAATACGTCTGTGAAGATTCGCTCACGGTCAGCTACCAATTGTTTGGTCATCCATTGTCTGATGACATGTCATGTCTGTTTTCAGTCATGTACCGTAGATAGCTGACAAGTTGGACTTTTGTATGACATTGGAACTTGAAATACATGCCGCGGAAAAGTTATTGCTCTAACAATGGAATGGAGATTGCTCTCACAAAACAATAAAATGCATAATAAATGCATAATAAAGCAAGAAGACAAACTGCCTAGCACACAACACCAGTTTTAGAATGGTTTTGTTTATCAAATCGAAGGTTTTGCTAAAGCCACTGATACAAATTACAATCCGTGTTGGGTCAAGCTATGGACCAAGCATACATAAATCAATTTAATTTCAATTTTATTTGTTAAAAACAATTTATTAAAACCGACTGTTCAAATCTGATCGAAAGTGTGACCTAGTCTAAAGAATATGATTGTATCAATCTCACTAAATTAGGAATGTGATGTGATAGGGATGATTCTGCTATCGCAAAAGATACAAAATTTGTTGAAGTTTTTCAATAAAACTAAAATTTTAAGATAACTGAATTAACGTAAGAATGTAAATGATGCAATAATGAATGAACACCAAAAGCATGAATAGTCTGTTTCTTTCTAATCATGAAAATCCGGCTATGAACTCCGAATGAGGACGGTCTCCAAAACCCGAAGATGGGCTTTGTTACGATAGCTAAGCAGAACTTAAAAATACAATCTCATAAGAAAATTATCTGTTCAAATGAGTAGATTTCTTTTTGATATCTGGTTATGCTGCTGTTCATATTCTTGGCTTGACGTCGTTCATCAGAGATCGTCAGTCAGTCCAGCGTATTGTGCTCCACAATTCTTCAGGCAAGGCTGCACTCCGCTCAGCTCATATACCTCATTCGACGGGAACATTTATGCTCGTAAATGACACTAGATTGGGTTTCCGGAGGTCAATAAATGACCCTTCAACTGAGGACATCAATATTGATGAGTTACAGGAGGCACACAAAAGAGACAAATCAGAGACTTGCTTCAAGTACAGCACTTGAAGTCTTTCGCTTGCGAAAATGCAAGTACTAGGCCTTTAAACTTTGACCACTTTTGTAAGGACATATTTTTCTGATTTTCATCAGATTCAAACGATAAGAAATACATTGTGATTTGGCCTACTGCAATTTCATTTTCTGTCGTGCGTGTTGGCATGGATTTCTTGATGTCAGTGGGATCGGATATTGAGAGGATCATGAAAACAAAATCTTGGAATTCACGCAGTCATATATTCGGACTGAATTTTCTGAAAAATGCTTACATAGAAATCGATAGATCGATTTCTATATAATG
Organism: Prostheceraeus crozeri; assembly: GCA_907163375.1. Lineage (NCBI taxonomy): Eukaryota > Metazoa > Platyhelminthes > Polycladida > Euryleptidae > Prostheceraeus > Prostheceraeus crozeri. The sequence continues at coordinate 51,783 of CAJQUW010000422.1, read as the reverse complement.
ATTCAATTTTTCTTGGACAACCCATTTGTAGGTACTCTGGCGAATACAATTGATCCCCGATCTAGGAATTTAAAGTTCTTTAATGAAGAGGTGACATCAGAAATTCGTTTACGACTAAGGACTGAAATAATGAAAGAAAAACAAAACACTTCAGTTCAAGATTTGAAACTAGCAACAAGCGAGTCTCAAAGTTTATAGGTTACTTTCATTTGCTTTTGATGCTCTAAGTTGAAATAATTGATGTTGACAGCGAAAACGACAAGATTCAAAAAGAGTTAACATTGTTTCTTTCCCGACACCTCACTCCAGTGCGAATCCACTCAGATGATAGAATCAATAACAGGACCATTTTCCAATACTGGCCTCCGTGGCTCGCAAGCTACTTTCGATTCAGCCGACCAGTGCGCCGTCAGAGCGAATGTTTATCGCTGGGACGCTGTTCCATAGAAATCGAATGACTTTGAGACCCGACAACACTGCCAAGATTCTCTTTATGAATTTATGACTATAGTCACTAATTGTCGCTGATTAAACAGAATGATGTGTTTGATCCTTGCTTTGAGGTTCATGTGTTTGTTCTTTAATAGCTCCGTCTGCAATTGCTCCAAAAATTAAAAAATATACATTTTGCTATATTTTCCATGCTCATAAACTATAAACGGATTTCGGACTGGTGATATCTGCAGAAGCATCGGTAGGAGAAGATGTGGCAAAACAGAAAAATATAACTAAAAAGTAAAGTAACAAATGAGAGTACAAATGCTACTGATAATGCTTGATAGGCCAAACATGTAATTTCTTATTAAAAACGTCGAAAAAAGTAGACTTTTTTCGCTCGACTTAAATCGCGCCCAACCCTGCCTGGCCCCTTTTCTGGGACTCAAACGTTACGGTGTTTAGGAAAGGGGAGATGTAGCTATAGACCCCAGAAGGCATTTTAAACAGTACTTTTATTAACTTACTCAGTGACATTTACTTTTTTGAACACTTAATCGTATAGGATTAGTGACATTTTCAAATTGTGCAATGGGTCCCATAATATTATTCTGTATACTGCCAAAATTTTGATACAATAGATTTCGAGACAGAAGCTGCAGCACAAAACGGTCACTGATCACAGCTAGCCAAGTAAAAATGTTTTTAGAACAGCAAATCAAAATAGTTCAATAATGTATTAGCTGCTAATGCCTACTATTTCGCTTCGGATGCATATTCCTTGGCATATTTGATAACCAGTGCTCTTAAAGTCGATTTTCAGAAACTTTAACGTTGGAATTTAGATCGCAATTATATTTCGTATTCAGAAATTGGCAAATTATTCACATTGGTGCATTTTGCTGAAAGCTCTGATGCAATAAGTTGATAAGTTAAAACAATACAATGCAGCTGAATATTCAATTAGAAAATTAGTCGAACAAATAGCAGATCTTGACTGTCGTTTGACCGATAGCATGAAGTTAACTAGCCATTTCATGCTTCAACCTATGAATTATCACATCTGCCAATGGCTAATTGCTAATCAGCAGGAGCAGAGACAAATTAGTAGATAGATGCATTAAGAAAACTTGACGTAGTTATCTACATATTCTGCTACATGCATCATATTCTACTTAAAGCAAAAATAGAAAGCAATTTTATGTTTACAAAAAAATGTCACTCTGCGGCTCGAGATTCAATTAGAATCGCGGGTCTGCTGCTGATTTGAGATTCGACTCGATTCAAAGTTGTGGCACGAATAAAGTTGAACCGATTCGGTTGGTTTATTGTCCTTATATGAATGAATTCCTTTAATTTACATTCCTAATGGTCATGGTGAAAAATTCACTTTCTCTCCTTTATATTAATTGGCCGATGGGAAGTTAAAATAAGTATAAGCAATAAAATGCCAACGCTTCGTGCCACTGACACTTACATTCCAACCACTTCTCGCTCAACAAGACTTAAACATGATGATGAAATAATCTCGTTATGTTGAATTCTCACTGAAGTATTATGGCGGCGGTCTATTTTTCAACTCTCAGTCTTGAGTGGCGCTCTGTTAGAGGGCAACGGTCTATTTTTTAGCATGTCCGAGTCTAAAAATGTTAAAAAATATCGTTTCAGTACAGCTTGTATCAATGTGCATATAACATTGACAAAACTTTCAAATAACCAAATGCTTTATTAAATACCCGATATATTATGAAAGTATCTGCAGTTCGAGTTATTATCAACTTATTTGCAAGCAGTTTGAGATTCGATCGAAGAAGGTAGCCGTGGATGGCCGACATGTCCGGATAGTTGTGCTCGATAACATCAGCCAGATGACCCGAGATAGCTTGGGCCATGTCATCCACATACTCGTACATGTATCGGGTGGAAAGAGTTTCAGGTCAGTCGGCGGTGACTCCGTTTTTCAGATTCAAAGGTAAGCTACAGGATCCGCTGTTTGTTTACAGGCGGTTCTGCAGTAGGCTCATGACGACATTGGATAGCTTTGTCGACGAAATAATCCGAAGTAGCTTCAAATCTCGACCTTTCAGCCACACCGTGTCGTCGGCGGCAGTCAGATCGAGATTCAGACGGTGTTCCAATTCTTTTGTAATCATTTCCTAGATTGTGAACTGGAGGTATGAACTGATAGGACTACACATTCTAGCCTAACGTTGCTGTACATTCGGCCGGAAATACCCGTAAGCAGAGAAGGATAGTAATAAAGGACATCGATGACAAGAGAAGCTATGGGAATTTTTCACTTGCATCAAAGAAAATATTGGACAAGGAACGCAAAGCAGACCAAATCGGCCGCTATGTGAAAGGTTTGCATCTGAATCTTGGTGTTCATCTACTTTTATTTCACATGCGATGTAAGACAATGACGAATTGGACAGGGCAGCAATTTTGAAGCAGCAATGAGCATATCAGGTAGGAGGTTGCTTATAAGGCCAAGTCGGAGTTGAGAAAGGGGTCACCAATGAGTTGGGAAAGCAACTATGAAGTGGTATGACGCCTGAGGTAGAAATGCGACGAGAAAAGAGGCACCAATGACAATATCAGCTGCCTCCAGGCGATCTCGGAGAATCGCTGTATCAATTCAATGCCTCTGATTTTCACGAGGTCGAAATGATATTTCAATGCGCCTTGCCGGCTGGGAATCGAACCCATTTCCAGAAGTGGTAACGCGGCGTGAAGATCACCAAGACCAACGAAGCACTTCCACCAAGATCGTGTCTGGTGCAAGCAAAGCTTTCCGCCTGCATTAGGACATGAATAATAACCAGGAAGAAGGAGGATAATACGCGCGGAAAGCATTACTTGCCTCAGACACGATCGTGGAGGGTGTGCTTCGGTGGTCTTAGTGACCTTCACGTCGCATTAGCACGTCGAGGACTGGGTTCGATTCCCAGTCGGCAAACCATTTTTCATGATGGTGCCAGGAGCAAGGCGCATTGAAATATCAATATCATTTCAACCTCGTGAAAGCCGGAAGCATTGAATTGTTAAAAGGTACCAATGAGTTCGACGTTTGGTCGAAAGCGCCTCTGAGGTGGACGTTTGAATATTGGACACATATAATTCACATATAACGCATATAACCCATGGAAATTCAAAATACATTCAAACTAAGGAATCTCGAAAAAAATAGATTGAAACATACTCAGTAGAACACCAAGGAAACACCCACAAAACCTGAGAAATACTCGATAATTCACTGTTTGTTAAGTAATGGACATATTAAGCTAACACAAAGAAGTCAATTGGCCATAGCAGCCCAAGCTTATGGAAAGGAAATGTTCTCACTCAGTGAAAAAGAGGTAACACCTAAAGTAGCATTAGTGTTGATGAACAATATTTTTGTTTAGATAATTGTCCAAATTATGTCCTAATAATAATTGTGATCATAATAAAGCAATTATTTGCAGTACGCCATTTTTGTCGCAATTTCGAAAACGACAGTCATTCCTACGAATTCCTCATATATTTGCTGCTCCCACGCTGTAAACTGTAAACAGCCACTTATCGGACAATTTGTGAGCCACATCGGTATTTTGGCACTTACTGCGTATTATCAGACAAATTTCCTGCTTGTCAGACAATTTTTGTCTCATCGCACGAACTAATTTACATTATTGCGTTTACTGCCTATCATACTACTTATGACTAATATATACACTTTTATTGAAATTGGATGGTATCCTTGATAATTTTCAACTATAGAATATACAATGTTGTAAATAAGTAGGGTTCTTTGTATACACCTTGAGGCATGGCAATAACAGGTCTGGATATTTGCCGTATTGATGACATCTTTTAATTTTGTTTTTACAATGTTTTTTTACAGCTTTTAAGGGTCTATATACTTCCCTAAAATTGTCATTGACTCAACGGATCTGTAAAGTATCAGAGTTGTTAATAATGCGAGTGTGAACGAATGGAGCGGACTTAGAACCTGTGTGACTAGGAATGACTAGATGCCGTTAGCTTATGTTGAATGGTTAGATCATATTCAAACACTTTGAGTTTGAGAGACAATACTTTTAGAAAAGTAGACAGAATTGTCTGATATTTTGGCGAATAATTGTCTCATCTTGTCTGCTCTGAACAGCCACTTTTGGTTGTTCATTGTCTCATGTTGTCTATTGCAATTGTCTGATTATTATGGCTGATAAATTGTCTGTTATTTGGCTGATTACAGTTTACAGTGGAGTTTTTGAGTTGGATGTCAAATGTGCCATTTTCATGTAAACGGTGAAGTCTGCGACAAGACTGTCAACAGTTTTAATGTCATTGGAATACAATATTAGTACGGTAAATGAAACATTCATCCTATCCCTAACATTTCTCCTAATAATTTCGATATGACTGGCCGATATGTATTTCCGATAAGTTTCTTGATCATAACACTTCTCTCTTATGATGCTTGTGATAAGATGGCATGAATATTCATGATTTTAGAGGAATCAAAGTGGAAAATGACTTGTAAGGCTTAAAGTGCATTCAACTCGGCAACTTCATCGCCAAGCGGAAAACCACGGTAGAACATTTAATGTCTGGAAATCTTTGAAGGAGCGATGTTCAACCTTGTGTTAAATAGAATTGACAATTAATCAATAATTGAAATAGACGTTGACAAAACCGGCTGCTGGGAGAATGAATTTTCCATTAAGAATCATGAAAACTGAGGATCTTGCCGTTTGTTGACTTTTTGATCTACAGAAATTCATGCCTTTGATATCTGTGGTAGACCCTAAATAGGATGTTCATTACATGTGCATCTTCACATTCACTTTTTCAATATTGATTTTTTTATTTTTTATTGTCAAAATACAGTGGGCATAGAATTTACTTTACAAAAATGAAAACATAATTGAAAAAGTGCAGTAAAAATTTTAACATCGCTTTATGCTGCTAGTAAGATGCTTGCCTTGATCATTAATTTATATTATGATTGAAGCTATTTAATTTGGAGAAAAACATAGACCGGCAATTTTGTGTCATTTGAAATCAATGCAATAAACCTAGGCCCATTATAACGAATTGAGTTGATTCGCCATTAACATTTCTAGTTTTAGGCTTTGTACCCACGCATTTTTTCGTCGCATTAATAAAATATAGTGAAACTTCATAGTAAAAGGCAATATGAATGCTTTTATCTTCATTATGCAGTACCTTACTTCTTTGATTTTTTGGGCTTTTGTGAAAGGAATGCACTACGAAAAATGACACAACATCGGATGGGACGACAGCAGTGTTTCGATTTCGAGACTGAAGTGAACATGCGTATTTTGGCTATTTACCACCGATGCTCATGCTGATGGAAATTTAAACGTATTTTAAATTTTGTTTAAAATAAAATTTAGCTTTCGACGGAAATTTTAACGTAGTATGAAAGACAATCTTAATACCGCAACATTAATCATAAGCGCACATGCATATTCGAATAAAGAAAATCAAATTGTACCAAATGTCACAGGTGCAATAAAAACTTTAACTCAAAAGAGAGAGAGAGAGAGAGAGAGTCGCATTATGAATACAAATATAAAATATAAATGAAATAATTGTCTACTCGTCTGCACACTCTGTTTTCATCTGAGGAGCATCGAATTTCTGCGGAAAACTTAAACAACTTCTCGATGCCGAAGTGAGGATAATCAGCACAAACGATGATATCTGCGACGTATTTCCTCAAACTTTTCGCTTTTCTTGTTGTTTAAACCGACAAAGCTTCGGTAGAAATACTGCAACAAGCTAACAACAAGTGCATGCTAAAAAGTAAATTTACATGCGCATCCCAAGACATTCGTGATTCGCTAAGAATACGGCACGTATTTATTTACCTGAGAATTGAAGATGACAATCGACAAGAGAAGGCTGTCTTGGGCGCGTCCTTGTAAAGTGTACTCTTTTTTTGTCACGCAAGCTTTACCGATTAACTCATAGCCTATCTAGAATTTAATATGAAAAACAGTCAAATTTGAAATTAGTTGAACAAAGCAAAATTGACAATCACACAGCCAGCACTAAACACGCGACTCTCTCGAAATTCTTCTTAAAGAACACTAACATCATTCTCGAAAATCACTAAGTGGTGTTAGTGAGTGTCTGAGATCACTCGTGAGCAAACTTGTCGACGAGAAACGTCGCCTCCATTAATGTAGTAGGCCCATCCGCAGAGATAGCACTTTTACTTTTGAAAGTCGACAACGAATAGTGTATGCCGACAAAAGCAATTAGTGCACTGATCGCAGTGCACCGGTGGATACATGGAGGACTGGAGCAGGCAAGGAAGACGAAGGAAAAGTCAAGAAGTATGTCGATGAAGCGGTGATGAACTATAACGAAAACCGAAAATTTTAAATGAGGAGCAGTATTGAAAAATGTTAGCGTAATTGTCAATGTGGCAATTGTCAGGTAATGAAAACGCATGTCTAGACTTTCGACTCAAATAAAAACCCAACTTGACTCAAATTTGGTGGATTTCCCTAAAGTCATTGAATTTTATATCCTTCATTTTTCCAACACCCTTCCCGATAAATAAATAAATGAATAAATGAACATTGTTGATACTCGGAAGAACATTAGGCACGGAGCCTTTCTTCCATGTGGCCGAGTTGTTATTTATCCCACTCTCATTCTTTTTTAGCAAGAACGCAGAGTGTACCTATTTTAAAAGTCTCAGGTTTGAACCAAGGTCTCTCGGACGCAGAGCTCTCTACCACAAGGCCACGGCGCCAATAAGGCAATAAATTGAATTTTAATGTTGTGAATGATCATCAAAAAACTTTCGTAGAGCAATCCGCAAAATGTGTGTCTAGAATGACCTGCATGTACATGTATAGTTCTATTTGAGGACACCCAATTCGTTCAATGGATCGAGAACCATATTATTCGCTAAAGCGCTTTTCGGTCTAACACCGCTGGCCATTTCATTTTCAAAGCGATAACATTTAATACATCGGTCGCGGTGCTGGACAGAAAAGCGCTTCTGCGAATGATGTGGTTTTCGATCCATTGAACGAAATGGGCTTCCTCAAATCGAGGAACTACAACATCACCCAACCACCTATTATACCAATGTACATGCCTCTTCAACATGGGTCAGACTGCTACTTGTTATGTGTAGCGTGTGACTTCCAAATTCAGCAATCTGAGATTGCAGACTTGTGTCAATACTCATGAAATGTAATTGAGTACAATTGCAAATTACTCAGCTTTTCTTCAACTACATTTCAACTACTTTACAATTTTTTTGGGTAACTACCGGTTCTTAATTTACATTTTGACAAAAAGATTCGTCTCATTGTTGCCGGTAATTGCAGCCCTGGTTAATATCTAAGTATAAAATTGTAATGTCGTATTATTAGCAGTTACTTTTACACAACATCGACGAGAAGAAAAAAGGAATACACACCGCATTTATGCTGAATGAATATTTAACAGTGCTGCCTGCAAAGCAATTGTAATTGCTTCCCAATTACATGGCTAAAAATGTCATTATCACAGTTGCAAATTACTTATCAGAAAACTACAGTAATTGTAATTGTAATTACAATCACAACACAAGTCTGGATAATTGATCCAAAATGAGCCCGTCATCGATCTTAGATCTCATGGTAAAATATTATTTGTACTCAGAGGGACATGCCCACTACGTACTGCATATATGGAGAACGCAATTGTCACACGAATTGAATTATCAATTATAAAAATTACATAGAATGACAATGAAGTTTTCCTGAAAAACTATTAGATTGCTAAAGAGCACATTAATCAGCCGGAACTTTAGAAATTGTCAGAAGAGGTCTCACAAATCATCCTCTCATAGGCCCAAGTACGCAATCACCGCTAGGATGATGTTTTGTTTAGAGAACAAGCGCATTCAAGTAGACTTGTTGACACGGCTAATTTCTCATCATCACACCGGCCTCAGAACTGTATGGAGGAATGATGAGGCCTAAATGTTTCACATGATTCTGCAGTTAGACAGGAGCCTTATAGTCCTGCTGCAGTCTGAAATGAGAAATACATCTTTGATTGTCATGGGGGAAAATTGACAGCAAGACAATCACATGACAGAGCAAGGCTTCAAACAGGAATTGTATGTTTTATTTTATGTGATGAATTTAGTAATGAAGCTTATACTATTCATATAAAATGAATCCCGGTGCCGCAATCGGTGCTGATTTGCGAGGAACCGGCTCCAGTGCTTCTGATTCTTTGGTAAAGCCGGTTTGGAAACGTTGCCGGGATTAAACCCTAATTACAACTGACTCACTACTGCTCCGACATTCCTGTCCCAGCCACAGAGTTAGACATGTCTGTTTCCGTTTTACTAGAAAGGAAGCATTGGAACATGTAATGCCTATGAAATGGCACAATCTGCTGACATGATACCATAGCAATCGAACAATGAGAAGACAGTTCAACATTAAACACGCTAAAATGGTGCGAAGTTTTAGTGACTGTTATCAACCGGATCACACAGCAAAGAAACACAGCTTGACGACATCAAGTTCTCCAGAGAAGTTTGTGAACGTTTTTTCGTGCACCTGCTAACTTTTTTTAATAATGATTGGAAGGACCAACTTCATCGAGAAAACTTTTGTGCAATGATCTGAATTCTTTGAATCTGAAGGAATCGAGGCGATCAGGGCATTTTGAAGGAACTCACAGCAATCCTCAAGCGACGCACGACTATTATTCTTATCTCTGTAAGGCATTGAAAATTTCTTTTTGCCTACTTAGGAAGTTTCTGCATGTGCCATCGTTTTGAATCAGTTTGCACTTCTAGTAAAGTGATGCTCCTGGCCAATGATGCGCTTCTGTGATCCTAGCCATTGCTTGCAATGGTAACAAGCGATAGAGATTGACATAGAGATTGACATTCTTCTCTTTTTGGCTTGTGATTGGCTAGCAGCTCTTATCAGAGAACCCATGAACTTCAACGGCCAGATTGCAGGCAGTTGAGCTTAGACTAATGTTGCGCCACTGACCGGCACTCGATGCTGCTTCATTCCATCGAACGTGTATTAGTCTAGCCGATTGCTATGCATCTTTTATTATCGGAAATCAATTGATATCTTGCTATCATTGAGAAAACAGTTTTGGTGAAATATTTGACGATTACTATTTTGCCTTCACTGAAATTAAATCCGCCAACCGTATATTTGATAGCATGAAACTAATTCTAAATTTATTCATTATTGTTAAAACATCACTCACTCTTTCGACCATCTTGTATAGAGTTGAGCAATAAACATCTGCTAAACTGTCAAGACAAAAGTTTTCATGCTAAAAAAGTCAATACAAAACGGTTGGTTATAGCCTTTGTATGGATTTGTATTTTTGTATTTTTCTAAACAATTATTTTTTATCTCACCCATGGTGCTTCCATCTTCCACCTTCTTTATGATTGTCTGACTGAAGCTTGTAAACTTATAAATTATTTAATCACAGTCTGATGGATTTTGTTGCATATTACCCAGCAAGATGCACTATGTACATGTAGATTCAAGCATGTGTTCCCAAATGAAAACACTGGGCTGGAGAAAAACTAAAATTACATATTCCATCGGTGATCCATATATCAGGATAAATTCTTCCAAACCAAAATGTTTCTGAAAGGCAAACTAATTTGAATTAGATATAAGCTATTGGCGCTTTATGATAGTATGAGATATCCATCTCATAGTAGCAATATCAATTGCGGTTATGATTCCACTCCTCAATTGAATACAGTCCTTCTTTGTCTTGATTGATAAATCAGAGGATGATTTTTTTGACAATTTATTCTCATCATAGGATATCCTATGTGACTTATCAAACAGCAGCATTCATTCTACTGGAATAATACTAACAAATGCAGCAGTAAAATGTCCCCATTCGGAAGAAAACACTCCACGCAGAAAGAACAATTTCCAATCAAACAGATCTGTTCTGATATGACGATGGAATGGCAACAGTGTCACTGTTGCGTTAAGATGTGATAAGATGGAACCACAATAAAACTCCATGACATGTCCAAGAGTAAAAGAAATACGGTAGTGGTTAATCAACTTCGCATGATAGCCAATTGCAATTCTTATATAGGTGGAGCCATACATTGATTTTTAGAAGTTTGTCGATGTTTTGTTCGTGGGGAGAAATGGTGAATATCATCATGGTTGCTTCAGTTGAAGTATTGAGATTTCCATGCCAACTTCATGAAAAGGAGTACTTATCTCATTTATGTTCGAGACATGAAAATTTGGAAATTTGCATGAGAAACGCAGAGAATCTAGAATTTCGGAGGGAGGTTGAACAGGTTCTACCAAAAGCCATTTTCTATGTAAGTTGTCTGGAATCGAAGTCTCTTCAAGGTGAAATGTCTGATGCTCTACATGTAACAAAGTCATAGTTACAAGAGAAGTTTTACATGTACAGACTGAGCGACACGGAAATTATTCTCAAGTTCTCTAAACATCTCTACACATATGTCATCAACTAGTTTTGTGCTGAGATACCCACTTCTGTGCCGATAAAAATGCATTAGATAAAAGCTCTGTTCAGAAATAATGAGATGATATGCTTAGTTAATGAAAGCCTAGCTTAATACATCAGTAATCGTAATCAGTCGTAAAACCTGGTTTATCTGAAATCGATTTCATAGACCTCACAAAATAGATTTTAAGGCAAACTATAGGAATGCCATATTGTTAATTCTCTGGAAAGAGATTGTAGAGTTTGATTTCATGCTTACAGGGTGAATTCCCATCGACATTCAGTCCACGAATTTTGATGACTACTAGGCTATCGAAGATGATTGGGGAATCTTCAAAGAGAGATTGCCTCACCGAGAATTTAATGATTTGACGTCATTGAAAGCAGAAATCCAAAACATTTGGCGGAGTGTGAGTCGACGGACATGCCGATCCTTTAGTTCAAGCATCCCGAAAAGATGCAGAAAAATTGTAGCGAGGAATGGAGGTCGCATTAATCGGGGAACGTTTGATTTACTTTCTTTGACTCAACATGCCGTTATTTCTATAGTTTGATGTAAGTAGTACTTTTTGGTAGCGCTCAATTTTTAATAGATGATGTTATACGACACTGAAATAGATTTTTGAGCTGTAAATTTGATTTTTCAGTAATGATGCTTCATCATTAGATATCTCTAAAGTCTACATATCTATGAACCTCTAATAGCCACTAAAATGATGTCCACACTCTGGGGTCTAACATGATACATCGCATTTGAAAATTGGTTTGATTTTCACTGATCTAGAGCACTTTAAAAATAGGGCCATTTAATTTGACTCACCCTGTATGTGTAAATGTAGATAAATATCTTATCAAACATAACTCTTAACGGATTTTTGACGACTCAAATTGCACCGCCAGCTAAATTTAGCTACGAACTTTTTTGAGGAACAAAATGTCTAGATAGACGGAGTGAACTTTCTTTTGAAAAGAACACAACTTATTCGCAATTCTTTCAAATTCACTTGAACTAAATTTTAATCCACATATAAATATCTTTGAAACGTTTCTTGTTCTTAAATGTTTTCCAATCAAATAATATCGCAGAAATATCCAAGTGGAGGAGGAAATGTGTTCTCTTGGAGTTGTCAATATCTAGGACGACTAAAGGGTTTCAATGATTTCCGTTTTTCCTCACTATATGAACTGTAAGCATGGCAATTTTGAGACAACCTCGGTGAACTGAAGCCATTCGTGAATGTCAATTTCTTGTTGGTTCCCAGTGTTGCAAAATTAAAGAGAGGCGATGAACCTTACCACTTCGCTCCAAGAGTTTTATGAAATGCTCGAATGCCATGAAATGACAGTTCTCATCAAGTCATGTAGGTGAGAAGAGGTCTAAAAATTTGTCATCATTCAAATAAGAATTGAATATCCATTTAATACAGGTAGACTTAGCCTATTCCTTGTTACCTTGGTTTACGTGGTGATGCTTAATCTGTAGTTACTCTGGCTCTCTTTGGTTTGATTGAAGAATAGTGGAATCGTGCAAAGCGTTGAGTTAATCGCAAGTATTAAATTATTCGACTCTCGGACAATAGTCAAAATGCATTTATTCAGCTAGAATTGATATATGTGGAGTCGTGCTGTGGAAAGGCACTGTTGATGGCATGAAACTAAGTCGTGCGGTGGTGTCACTGCTGATTTTATAATATCCTTTGACTGCTTCACTTATTCATGTCAACAGCGTCATGACGCATTGATAGCCGATATGCTGGGTCACCTTATTTTGGGCTAACGCACCACCTGTGTCACATGGAAATCGTGAAAATGAGTCAACGCAAGCAGTTGGGCACGCCCTGCTATAAGCAACTGTTGCAATGGCCGGCAGTAGACTAGCATTTTACGCTCGGTTCAGCCCTGTTCAGAAAAAGGCCATTCCGAGGCCGTCACATCCAGAATTTTCTTGACTAGCCCAGCTCGGCCTGTTATGAATAGTGTTGCGATTTGTAAAATTCAAAGGAAGCTCGCAGCTTCATGGCAGATTTCTTTATAAGTAGGTCTTTACATAAGTAAGTAAGTAAGTAAGTAAGCGTATATTTGTACCAATGATAATCAGAACACTCGAGTTATTGACACAGAGAAAAATAAAAAAAAGGTAACATTTAAAGATATACAGCAGCATTTGAAAGGAAAAATTCAAGTACACGTAATATTGTTAATCATAAGCGAGACATAAGGGAAGAAAGAGCGCAGTCTGCGCGCTGAGCTGACTTCAGGTAGACATAAATGGCCACTGCGGTGCATGCGAGATGGCACAAAGCCGTGAAGAGGATGCACTTCGAAATCTTCACATTTTCTGAAATAATCAATTGAACGATTTTTTCTTAATGAAGAAAGTGAAGGAAAATCGTCACATTTACAATGTTTCCCACAAATAATGACATGGCAACGTTGATGAAACTTTTCAAGGTCTATTTCTAGTGATTTTGGAAGCCATGCTAACAAGGAAGCAGCATATATGAGTAGAGACAAAATTATGGAGTTATATACATTCACTAATTGAACTCGCGATAACAAAGGTTTCAAAAGACGTATTGTATACAAACGCTGCGAGGAAGTTCTCAATACAGCATCAACATGCGAATTCCATTTGAGCTTGTCATTCCAAATCACTCCAAGTATCTTGCATTCACTTACAACCTCAATGTCAGGATAAAAAGATATACATGCACAAGGAGAGCCACATCGGAATACCATTTGCTTGGATTTACGCAAATTTAGAGTCATATGATTTTGACGAATCCAAGCGAAAATATCCGTTAAATTATCACAGGTTGTGTCGTTTTTGAAAATCGGCTCAATCAAGCTTACATCATCAGCATAGATGACAACGGTTGACAAAGGTGAAACTGAGAGCGTGCCCATGAGTACCGCAAATAACACAGGACCTAATACTGATCCTTGTGGGATTCCTGAAGGAACATTGAAAGTGGGGCCAAATGCACGGTTGATTTTAATGCGAATCAACCTCTCCGTCAAATAACTTTTCAGCCATGTTATGAAACCACCACTTACACCTCCATCAACAAGTCTGTTTAGCAAGATATTTGGTAGAATTTTATCAAATGCCTTCTTTAAATCAAGGCATGTTAGTCTCACTGCCAGAACATCAGATGAATCCATGTACTCAGTGATACTGTCATGCATTCTGATGAGAGCACCATCAGTCGATCCATATTGTCTAAACGCAAACTGGTTCGGTCCAAAAAGTGGAGAAAGCTGTGCATACGATGACTTTAAGACAAGCTTCTCAAAAATTTTACTCATTGAAGGTGTTAAGGAAATTGGACGGAAATCATTTAGTTCAGGTCTTTTGCACTTCGGGACGGGAACGATGTCGGCTAACTTCCAACACGAGGGGAATTTACGCTCCCTGACGGAACTTTCAAAAATGCAATGTAGTGGAGAAGCTAACCAATGACCACCTTCCTTCAAAATACGGTTCGGTATACCATCACCTCCAGATGATTTCGTACTCTTCAAATGAGTAAGTGCATGCCAAACATCATGAAGATCAATATCTGGATGCCAGTCATCGTCTGCGAAGTTCTTCAGCTCATCGTCACTGTCATAATTGTAATTACTACTCAGCTCACTCAGCATTTCTGACATAAAGTTCGTCTTGCCACCAAGTTTCGAAATGAGTGCGTCATAACAATTAGAGGAGACCTTTCCACGAATTTCATTAACTACTGTCCAGATATGCTTCGCGGAAGTGATTTGTCTATCAGTCCAAATGCGTTTTGACTTTATTACTTCGCTTCTTACTTTGCTTTTATAATGATTGTACAGACTCCATTGCCTTTGCCGGTAGGCACACCATTTCAAATTTATAAGATGTTTTAACAGCGGTGTCATCCACGGCTTGTCATTACTGGATAACACAACAAAAGTTACAGGTATGAAGGACATTGCAGCCTGTAGAATCACATAAAGTTCATTGCACATTTCATCCACATTATCAAGCGAGGTGATATTTGAGAAATCAGTTATTGACAAGACAAACACGAAATCATCAATTCTAGATTGACGGAAGTCCCAGACTTTTACTAATCTGCAGTCCCGTGGAGAGCTTTGACCAAATAACACAACAGAATTATGATCTGATGAACAAAGAGGCGGGCCAGTTGTAGCATTGTCCTGATAGATATCCCATAATCCAGGACTGATCCAAATCTGATCAAGAAATGAATCATTTCTAGTTGGAGATTTGACACAGTTTCGCATAGAAAACTGAGTATCAAATAAGCGACTTGAGAAGTTATTGAAGTCGCCAGCAATCACAATATTTATACTTGGTAATCTCAATAATTCTTTATCAAGCATGTCGACAAAGAAATCCGAAATTTGCTGCAGATCAATGCTTTTTAAATTTGGAGGGATGTATACACAAACGAGAAATATATTCAAGGAAGATATTCTCAAAGTGATCAACTCCATTGTTGAGGGAAAAGGATAAATTACCGTTTCGCAATGATAGTTCGATTTGATATAGGCGCATACCCCGCCACCGACTCGATCACACCTATCACTCCTGTATATATCATATCCATCAATGCATATAATATCATCTGTGATTTTGTAATGTAGCCAAGACTCTGTAATAAGAGCAATGCCTGGGCACAATGACGACATTAGAACACAGAATTCATCAAACTTAGGTAGTAGAGATCTTGCATTTAAAAGAAGCATCGTTGGTGAAGCTCATGAATCTGAGACTGGTTTGTATCAGATGCCAATAAAAGCTGGCAAAATATTCGTTCTGGTTAAGATAGCCAATTGATAGCTCTAATAAACTTTAAAGTATAAGCAGTTCGACCAATTTCAAATATCAAGAGGAGTGGTGACATTAAACCTCACCCAGACAATACAATCGACATATTTTCTAAATTAAGCTGTCGATGGCTATCTTCTGTATTCGAACTTTTCATTCTATGTTTTTCATATTCTAATGCGAGATAAATTAATCAATTCTATCATAGAGCAAGTATATAGTATGTAGAGTGTCGATGTCGACTCAAAGAAGTATCTATATACAGTGAAAATTTTTCTATGAAATGATTCAGTTTTTTGCAGAGATTACGTTCCTGCAGTCCAAAAAATTATTTGATGAGCCTTTAAAAAGCTAAATGTTTGCAAAATGTTCATGCTTTTACATACTATCGACATGAACACAATATATAAGTAGTATGATACATGTTGGATATCAGAAGGAATGAATATTTAATAAGAAGCATCTTAATTAAGAGGAACATAAGCTAATTAGCATGGGGATTTCATGAACCACATTATAATGCAAGCCTTCATCGAAAAACTCATGATCTCATTGTGCTATTTGGCTGAAATTTCAAGTTTTAATTACATTTTCATCGGTATGATTTTATGATTTGCTAGATTTATGTTTCATTTCTTCAATCTGAATGGTAATGTGGACCCATTTACATTTTTTTAAAGTTAATTGTAATCCTAGGTTGTGATCATTGTCTTTGATTATGTTATCTTGCTCTTCCAGTGGCAGATAGTTTGTGATATGATTACGCTCAAAAAAATTCTCTTATTGATAAGGCTAGGTATTAAAGTGATAGTAATCCGTAGAATTGCTAATTTAACAAGCCATGTTACCTCTCCAAGGTTGACATGACATGGAGGATTTGCAAAATGCCATTTTTCCTTCGGTTTTGCTATTGTGATCAGTCAAATCCGTGTAAGTTTCTCCAAAAGTGTAACAATATACATATTTTATGTGAAGTACTGGGTCTGAATTCGATTTCATTTAATAAGATCGAAACTGTATACATGTACGCAATGGGGATTTAAGTAATGCTGAGTTGCCACTCTACCTAATATACTTTCTCTATGAATTCTATGAGTTGGATTTCATTTCAAATTTTGATTCTAATATTCTACTAATATTCCAATAATTCTAATAATTCTGCTAAGATATGCTAATATGAGAAAAGTGTACAAAAGATTTCTATTACAGGTAATATTACTCAAACCAATGCGCAGAAAAAAGATTGCAATAAATGCCGCAAGAAACGTTAAGTATATACAGTTTCTTGATTCAATAGAAGAAGCAAAAATATCACATGTAAATACTTGACTGGCTGTTTAAAATGTCATGTTCAATTGACACGCGGCTATAAATCACGTTTTCTTTAATATTTCAGCAGATTGCTTTTCTCATGCTTGAAATTCACTCATCTGTATAATCAGACTAATTTTTGGCTGCTAGTTTGTGTCTGTGATGTAACTTGATTATGGCTATTAATTTGGTTCACTATACTGTACAGCATATTTATTCGTTGAATCACTTTAATTAAATAGATGCATAAAGTAATATTCCATCTACTAGTATACAGTACAAATAGTGTTATCTTAGCTGGTTCATATTCATATTCAAATGATATAGTAATAGAAAATCTGCTTAAGTTTTGCTTATTACACGCGAAGTGGTTTCCAACATTGTTCAGGAGACTATGAGGTGTCAATTATTGATGAAGAAAAAATGCACTATTCTCTCACAAAGCAATGATATGAGAACTTTGTCGCAGCATTGAAAATCTGATGACTCTCATTCTTTGTGCTCATACACTAAATATGTACAGATGTACATGTATCTATCTGCACGCCCAACAACTTTTGGCGAACCACTGACTTGCGACTTTCCTCTTGGCTATCTGCTAATTTCACTTCCCGCTTGGAGATTTAATTTTCATCTCCATAATGGCTTAATCATTTGCTGATATCTTTCATATTTTATACATCTGGTGATATTTGGTAACTCTTTTGTGAGGATATCTTTTGTATTCGAGGACTTTATAAAAATTTATTCATTCTCAACGTACTGAATCTTTCTATGCTTACAATTTCATATCAGGAGGTGAATCCCCGTCGGTTCCCTAAACACAATAAATTCTAAACTATAAACGATTTCATTAGTTCTCATCAGCCATGCTACATGTATCTTAAGGGTCATTAACATTGTGATGCTTTCATTATTTTCATGCAGTGCTACAATTTTCTTTTGAACAAGAACTTTTCAAGTAACCGAATTTAACTTGGATGTTCAATGTCATTTAGTTACATTAAGCAATTACTTTACAAGACCATACAAATAATACTTCATCGTAACTGTGCAACTGTGATAAAGTTAGACATTTTTTTCTTGAATTTGCAGGTGTGACTTTTGATTGAAATTCAATAAAAGGCAATATCACATTTGTTTTAAAAGAAATTCTGCTCAACATAGACTGGCCAATGTTTTACAAATGTTTCTGTCCGCAAAAAAGCAAGACAACAATTTAGTACTAGCGTTTTTAATATATCTTCAGGTGCTTAATTTACAAGTGATGCAACCTACCTACAAGGAAGTAGGCATATATTTCAAATTTGGTAGAAATAAATGCCAATTTAATATATGGCACTAGAGTAAGTTGTAAGGAGAGTCGATCACAGCTAACAATGCGTAAAAAATGACGAATTATATTTAATCAGATGAAACAATAGTAATGTAAAGTTAGCAATAGTTAAGAAATTGCCGCTGAACGTGATTAAGGTGTGGCACTACACTCCTACATACAAGCAGATACGAAGCTTTTGAAGGTAATATGAAGCTGATGAAGTCATCTCTGACAAACGACCCGACTTCATGGAAATCTGTATCATTGTCAACTGCGCAGGAAATGCTGGCCTTGTGCACGGATGAATTGAAATAATGTAGCATGGAATGATTGTGTGCTTTAGAAAACGTCATTAATACTTTCGGATTTATAAAACTGACTTGCACCGAACATTTTGAACTTGCTTCTTAATTTTGTTAATTAATGTTACTGTGCAACACATTGTGTGAATAAACTACTTGAATAAATTATGTCTATATGAATGATTTCAATAGCAATTCAAAATAAGATTCTGCATAATATGAAGTCTATCGCATACAAGACTTAGGGACGTATTATAAAAGTGGGTTGGCAAATTGATGGGGACTTTATGATAAAACACACAAATTTTCGTTGCTTATGATTCTACTTGATTAAAAACCTGTCTTTTTACATTGACGTTGGCTAAAAAAATTTCATTGATCAAAAAGTATTCAAAATAACAAAACTTGCAATTTCAATGATGATAGGACATTTTAGCCTTTTAGTGGAATAGTGTATTGTGTATTTCAGTGCATTGCTTATCATTGACGTGTTCTAAAAAACGGTATGCCGGCACCGTCACAGGTACCGGTACAAGATTTCCAAACCGGTCAAGAAATCTGTACCGGTTCCTAACTCTGAGTCTATGTGACCTTTGTTAGACGTTCATACATCTTAAATCCTGAGCTCTCTCACCGAGCATTTATCTATTGACTTTCAGAAAGCACGAATAAGCTTTGACAACAGGTGGGTGAAGCCTCTAGCCTCGCATGTAATCGCTGTTCGCAATTTGCAATAACCTATGTACACTTCTGTATTTAAAGTCATACAAGCACATGCTAAAGGATTACAAAGACTTCGAGCATTATAATACATGGCTGATTATGTACCGGGTAGTCAAAAAGTCCATGGACTCTGGGCAATGTAACACAAATATTTTATTTGAATTGAAAAACAAATAACTATGTCTATACAAGAGGAGGTATACACGATAATAGTCTAAAGAACAATACTTACACAAATTTACTCAAAATGAAGTCCATTGGCCTGTATACATCGGTCTATTCTGTTGGCTCTATCACGAAATGCAGTAGTGAATCGATATTTTCAATTTCTTGGGTGATCTTAGTTCTTAAATTGTTGAGATTAGCAAATCGTTCTCCAGGAGTAAACACTTTGTCTTTCAAATAGGACCAAAGAAATGAATCACACACAGTCAAATCCGGAGAACGTGCTGGCCATTCGACTGGCCCTCTTCGGCCAATCCATCGTCCTTAAAAAATGCTGATCTAGCAAGTTTCTCACATCTGCTGCATAATGGCATGAAGCCCCATCTTGCTGAAAGATCATATCTCTTCCAGTACGACGAGTAAAATATGGTATTACAAGTGGAACAACAACATTGTCTATGTATCTTTCCGCGTTCATAGTCTCCTCTTGAATAATGTAAGAAACAAGACCTCTGCATGAAACCGAGAGAAACCTGAGAAATCGTACGGCGCGCGTCTGTAGCATTTGTGACTGCAACATTAGCTGCTGTGCGTGATGGGTGATTTACAGATTGAAGAAAAAGTATATTTGGCGTCTTGAATGATTTCATTTAAAAGTCCTGCACAAGTAGCAGAAAAATATAGAGACATGTTCGATAAGGACTGCCCAGCAAAGAGTACGTTGTACTTTTTAAGAGATTTACTTTTGGAAACTGGATCCCCACGTTCGCATTGCAAATAAAAGTTGCACTACAAGATCTTTAACAGTTTGGGCTCTGGTTTCATGCAGAGGTCTTGTTTCTTACATTATTCAAGAGGAGACTATGAACGCGGAAAGATACATAGACAATGTTGTTGTTCCACTTGTAATACCATATTTTACTCGTCGTACTGGAAGAGATATGATCTTTCAGCAAGATGGGGCTTCATGCCATTATGCAGCAGATGTGAGAAACTTGCTAGATCAGCATTTTTTAAGGACGATGGATTGGCCGAAGAGGGCCAGTCGAATGGCCAGCACGTTCTCCGGATTTGACTGTGTGTGATTCATTTCTTTGGTCCTATTTGAAAGACAAAGTGTTTACTCCTGGAGAACGATTTGCTAATCTCAACAATTTAAGAACTAAGATCACCCAAGAAATTGAAAATATCGATTCACTACTGCATTTCGTGATAGAGCCAACAGAATAGACCGATGTATACAGGCCAATGGACTTCATTTTGAGTAAATTTGTGTAAGTATTGTTCTTTAGACTATTATCGTGTATACCTCCTCTTGTATAGACATAGTTATTTGTTTTTCAATTCAAATAAAATATTTGTGTTACATTGCCCAGAGTCCATGGACTTTTTGACTACCCGGTATAAGCTTTAACTTGCCAATTTGGAAATGGATCATTAAGGTCATTAAGGTAAGGAGATCCAGCTACAAGTATATGAAAAAAAATCTAATAATACGATTTTTGCAAGTCGACGATATGCTTTGTTTTGTACTTTGACGCTCATCACTTTTGTATCGATTAATTTCAATTTTGAGATATCATTAATGATACAGGACAAGAGGAATTTTTCTTGATTTATTCCTCTTAACATATCTCTTAAATTATTAAGAAAAGAAAGTGGTCTGTCTGCCAAAATATTTCATCACTAAAAATGAACAAATTTCACAGCCTTTACACAATCATCGAACTTCGTATGCTGATTAGAGTTTTTCAGATTGAGGTTTGTTCGATAGTCGAGATGAAATGTTCCCTTTACACTGATGCATCTGTTCCTCAAAGATTGAGTCAATCGGATGGTCGGTTTCAAATAAAATATGAGTTAAGCTCAAACCCCTACATGTGAAGGAAATTCCTTTCAGGGGTCTCATTGAAAAGTATGAGCGCTATCAAAAGATCAGATGGTGCACTGATGCATAAAACAATGTTGTCTTATTGACTATATTAACAAAAACTGGAGTTTTGCTTCTTGGCGTCAGTACCTGCTTTCAGTGAGAGCTCCTATTGTAGGAGGTGTATTATAGTGCTTTGTTCTACTAAACCGCTTGTAGTGGTCCTGAGATTTCCTGGCGGAAGACAATCTGAAATGCTCGTCTTATAGCTCTAGTAAGATCATGGATGAGTGAGATGTAAGCTTGAACCTGATATTATGAGCTATTTGCAATTCTGCTTTAAATATATAGTTCTACATGGGACCCGGACTCCGTCAAAACGATCGACTGGATCCGAAGCCCTGGTCTGAACAACTTGTGTAGCATGTAGGCTGACTGATTCGACTAACTCGTGATTAGAAAACGACGTTTTCAGCCACTTACAGTGAGATTCCAACGGATATGAATCAAAATAAATCAATTTAAGCAACTTGCCCAGCCGAAAATGGCCGATTCGCGAATTGAATCGAATCTCGAAGCATTACAGGACCTTAATTCATGTATAAGTTTGCGCAGCAATGCAGAATCACTTTGGTACGTACGCAAGACAAGGTCGCAAAGTTTTTTCGAGTCATAGGTCATGTTTTCTTCCATCTGCATTTGATGTATTTTTCGGCACTAGTCACGAAAATGTTCTGCATTCTTTCCTTCCCTTGAAATTTTCAAAAATTCCAAATATCGAGAAATGTATAATAATTATATTGCAGAACTCTTAACAGTCAAAACTTAATTTAAGCCAGCTGTGCAGTTGTACCGAGATTTTTGAAATGGACAGTTCCAAACGAATTCCTGGATGAATACGAGAATACAAGTTCATCTAGTTCAAAATGGCAATCATGTCTTCTCCCGTTGATAATTCACTAGAATTCTCCTCCAACTTTGTCTCCGGAGAAACATCATATGAAAACATTTACCAATACAGGAAATGTTTACAACTGGTCAAATTTGTGATCATTAAACAGATGTAAACGTTATTCCAGGCTTTTTGTAAAGATTTTGGTCGTGTTCATCTAATTTTTAACTAGCTGTCAGAATTGGGATGATGAAGTTAATTTTGTTGACTTTTGCATTTTGTAACTCGAAAAATATTTCAAGATGCGCTTCCAAAACAAATTCAAAGTATAAACATTTACTCTCCACTCCTTTCAGATCAAAGACCGCGCTTGTCTCCAACAGGTAAGCAATAGGATGCAAAACAAAAATTTTTCTGCGATGTGCCGGCTTCACGTTTCTGTGATGACAAAATGGCGACCTTATCTCTACAAAAAGTCACCATGAAAAGCAAATTTAGACGACGGATGACTGTTACAAAATTCATGATCGAAAACAGCTTCTGAAATAATTTTAGATAATTGAGTACGATTTTTATGATTTGGCAAATTGAATGAATAGCTAATACATCCTTCATTTCAATAATTTGATCTTCATTGTACTTGATTGCTTGGTTATTACATTTCATGAAATTTATATTTATGTATTTTCATGTACAGATGTATGTATTATGTAAAATGATGCGTGATTAAATAAAATCATCATCATCATCAGCCTATATCTGCCCACTGCATGGCAAAGGCCTCAGCATGACACTTCCACCACCTTCTGTCTCCAGTTAATTGTGGTCAGTTAATTGTGTTGCAGAACAGCACAATTTTTTCATGCCACTTTCTTGACGTCTTCTTCTTCTTCGTTTTCCTTCCCATGGTCTCCATGTTAATAATCTTTGGGTCCATCTACTGTCTTCCATTCTGGCAATGTGTTCTGCCCACTTGCACTTTATTGCCTTCACCATTTGTAGTGCGTCCCTGGCCTTCGTCATTCTTCGCACCCATTCGTTCGTCTTCCTGTTTATGAATATTATCTTCAAAATTCTTCTCCCCATCTTCATTTGTGTATCTCTGATCTTCTGTTCCGTCTTTTTTGTCATTGTCCAAGTTTCGGCGCCGTAGATTGATGCTGGTATTACACATGGCTCGAGTACCTTCCGCTTCAGAGAGATAGGCAGACTGTTGGTGAAAATGTCTCGATGTTTGTTGAAAGCGTCCCACGCTATATCTATCTTCCTCGATGCTTCCTTCTCTTGGCTCTCTTCATTGAGGCTGAGTCGCTGTCCGAGATATATGTAGTCCTCGATCTCTTCCCCATTTTTTTATTTTCGAACGTCTACATTAGTTGCTAAACATGCACTTTGCTTTTGTGGTGTTTATTCTCAGACCGTGTATTTCACTTTCGTTTATTTACTCCTTCATCATGATCTTCAGTTCGTTGCCTGACTGCGCAATGATGACAATGTCGCTTTATGATGCATGTTTTGTGCATGAAGCACTTACTCATCACGGTACCTGGTTTCGTAGGTGAGTGCTCATGTGCGCTGAAGCTTTAGATGTACATAGACGCGCAGTTTACACGACGTACAAATGAACTACGCAAAATTCAAAATATGCCAGCAACCGTCGAGTTCCGCGACACATGAATGCAGATACATCACATCCTCAATTCTCCTAACATTAAGATATGTTCAATTCATACAAATCAGCTTGATGGTATGAACAACAGATGTACCAAGTGTGTAACCTTCTCGGTAATGTTCATCAAAACCTATGAACCTTGCCTTGCTTTACGCCAGGGTTGGCTGGTAAAACCACTCTGGTTTAGAAACCTGGTAAAAACCACCAGCTTTTGCCACCATTTTTCGGCTAAAACTGGCAGAAACTGGCTAAAAATATTTTTCCAGCATTACTGCTTCAGTTTTTTGGTAGCATCATCGTCACTCCTGACTTTATTGATGAACGTTGGTCATAATAAGTTCATTTTACTTTTTCATCATTCGAAAGACATTTAGACCAGTATTTTCACAAGTCAAACTTTATCAATATCATGTTTCAAGCAAGAATGTGCTCCAAGCATAAGTGCAAGAACATGAATTATCATCAAAAAAAAAAAATTTATAAAGCTATTCTGCATCCTTTATAGCGTGCACGTTTTTTGTTGCTTTATAAATTTCATTCATTGTAAGATGCATCAAACGTCCATGTTAGTAGGAAATCACTTACCTTTATAAAACACAGTGTTTTTGCGGGAAAATGGGAATTCCATGAAGCTAGAAGGGTAAGAAAATGTAGAAATCCGGCCTCAGATTTCTGCGACTATCTTGCCCATTGGCTACATAGAATTGCTTGTCTTCTAAATCTATGGCAAATGTCCCATACCTATTGTGATTATACGAATATTTCTATGAAATTTATCCTGTACTCCCAAGGCAAGATTAAAAATGTTGTATAGCAACATTTTTCATGTCATGGCAATTTACCCATGCATATTTAGAAGATTAGGTTATGTTAAATGAATTTAATACCAAAAGTTTTGATATTAGCTCAAAATATGAAAATTCGAAGAACTTTAAACAAATTTGAATATCACAATAAATATAAATAAATGTCCGGATTGTTTACCTCTCAGAGATTCTATTAACAACGGCCAATTTTGCAGCTTAGTGGAATTGTTCTTTTATAGAGATTATGACTGAGGCTGCACAGACATGCACGCACTGTTCTTTTATAGAGATTATGACTGAGGCTGCACAGACATGCACACACTTTGTATGCAACACTTTATCAATATTGCTGCTGCGAACTATGTTTATTGAATTATAATTATTATTTGCTTTTCCAAATCATGATTCTATTCACATGCTCTATTCACAAGTATTAGTACATTCAGTACATTTCTAAAAGTATAAATGCATTCTAAGAGTGACTGTTGCACATTGCTTGATTTGTGAACTGAGATTTTCCGGTGCAGAGGCCTTGTGATAGGGTGTTCTCTCTGCTTTCAGGAGACCACGGTTCAAATCTAGATTTGATCAAACGTAAGACTTTTAAAATACACTCTGCATTCTTGCAGAAGAACAGAAGAATGACAGCGGGATTATGAAGCACGTTCACATGAAGAAAGTGGCTTGCTCAATTTGGATCTATGTATAAACCAGTTTTATTCATATATTTATTTTCATTTTTTTGGATTTAACGGATTCACATTTTCTTACTTAAAAGAGCATTCATTTGATGATTAATTCGGAATTGTCTAGCAATTTCTACTAAATGGACCAACGTGGTGCTGAAGTCTACTTTTGTTCTAAAGGGTACAAGAAAAGGGCAGAGCAATTGTAAACAAAGGCAGCATCGCCTGTCGTTCGTGACAAAAACTGATGTCATGTGATTCTATCTGAGAATGAATCTGCTTTCCAACACTCATTATGTTATGGCCTGCAAGATAAGAGTTGCAATCCGCAAGCCCGCATGCATCGTAATGCTTAAACCCCAACTTGTTGTCGATCATTTTGTGAAGAAATTGACTGACTTTTCGGAATTTTAGTTTTAGCCAGTTTGAACCAGTTTTGTCGATTTTTACTGGGTTTTTATCACTTAGTGGCAAAAACCAGTTTTAGCCGGCAAAAAGCCAACTCTGCTTTACGGTCGCACGAATGGAATTCAGACACTGATCAATTAATATGCCAGTTGTAATAGCGACGACATATTTGAGGAAATTGATTGTTGTCTGACTTGAACTTCTAGGTTCTGATGTCGATGCGTCGCTCAAGTCTGCTGCTTGTTCTCGTTGAAAATCTCGTTATGACATGCTAGTGGTTATGCAAGACAAACTTTTCGTTCATCTGACCGGCTGCAGTCTTTGGAATTTAGCATTTGGCTGTTGGTTGAGATATATTCTGAAGAAAGAAACTCCTTCTAAAGGACGCAGAATTTGAAGCAGTTCATCTAGATCCATTGTCCCTTTCTTTTCAAACGATCGCCTACGAATCACAGGCGTCTGAATAACTTGAACTCACCATAGCTTGAGATTTTCAGATCAGTTACATACTTATTTAGATAAATAGACCTACTATTTTGTAAATTGATGCTATTATTAAATGTTTAAAGTTGACGGTCAGCAATTGAATTACAATGCGTCATGAAAGAATTGATGCATAATCACTCCCTCATTAGACAATTAACTCTTGCATTTTTCCTAATCACGACAAACTAGGCCTACCTATGTTGGTTTCCACAAGACAACAGCATATACATATGAAACAGCATCCCGCTGCCACCAAATTTTATTGAAATGCATGCCATATGGTCAATACACATTGATCAATCCATGCTTATAAGTAATGAAGTTAGTACTACTCGCATAGCTTGCAAAAAAGGGAGAAGATATGTGACGATGGACAAGGCATTGCCGGAATCAGCTGAATTTAGATTATCAAATCAAACACATCGATCAAGACAGCAAAATTAAAATTTTCGTAGATACCAAACGTAAGCAGGCGTTATTCGTTTTCCATCGGCCAAATTTCTTTGTTCTTTTGATTTTTTAAACTCTTTCCTTTCTTCGCTTCGACCTTGATGAGTTGTATTACATCCGTTGGCTGATGACTGTTTCATGCTTCGGTCACATGAAAGTTTTTTTTTTTTGTGTTCTCCAGAGACTTTGTTTGATGAATTGCATATCATTCGTCGCACTCTTTTGGAGAATGGATATCCTACTTTTTTTGTGGATAAGTACATTGTTCCTCCGGCTCCAAAAGCTGTTGAGTTTGGCCCTGAGAAGAAACCCATACATGTAAATGTTCCTTTTATTGGTGATAAAGCTTTGTTCTCCTTCAAGTCCATTCTCAGAAGCATTTTGTCTGTCTATCCTGCAGCTAAACCTATGGTGGTGTGCTCTACTCGACGTGTTCCGGCCTCTAGCCCCGAGGATAAGCTTCCCGTTTCTGCCCAACCCAACATTATATACAAGTTTGTGTGTACTTGTGGTTCCAAGTACATCGGCAGAACGAATCGCTGTCTTGGGGTTCTAAAGTCCCTAAGTGGATTCTTGATGGACATTGTCGTCCACCACGTAGCCGTGAACTGCCACAGAGTGCCATCGCTAGGCATTTGTTGACCTGCGGCTGCTACGTGAATGCTAGAGAAAATTTTAGTGTTTTATTCAGTTCTCGCCATTTCAACATTTTACGCAGTCTTGAAGCTCTGGCTATCAAACGATTCGCTCCTGATTTGTGTGTACATAAAGATTTTGTTGCAGACTTGCTATTGCCATGGTAGCTTGTGAGTTGTTGTCCACTGTTCCAGTATTGATCTTGTCCTATCTTGATTTTATGATTTGTCATTCCCGTGTCACACCTGATTGAGAGCGGGCGAAAAGCTTCGTGTGATTTTGTCTCAATAACAAAGTATGACAAACTGGTGTATGTTTTTTCTGCACATGAAAGTTATTACGTCACAGCAAGAGAAATCCTAATAATATCGGCGACTGCTGCGAAGCATTGACTTGAATAGCCGCGAGTGTAGGGTCTTCTTTACCGCTATGCTTTGTCCGTCTGAATGGCAAATCGAGATGATATATTTGCGATAACTGAGGCGGAATTACTTTCCAGGAAAAACTCAATTAACAAGAACTCAAGAATGGAATTATCCAAGCAATGCTTTTGACGAAGAGTAAAATAAGCAAGATTTCAGATAACAGTGAGATTTTTTCCATCATAGGAGAAAAAGTGAAAGATGAAATGTCTCCTATCCTTGACAAGTTCACAAAACTGTCGGATGAACCTCCTACGCTAAGACTGAAAAATAAAAGATTTGTCCCCGAATTACACACTGTTCTTCATAAAGTCCCAAGTGAGTACTAGAAAGAGTATTGAACCTGAGTACTAACTACGACTAAGAAATGAGTCCATTCCAGAATCAAGTACTCTTTGAGTTCGAAAATATCCGTACTCATTTTAGAACTCTTTTGGTTCGAAAGCACAGTACTTCATTGGTACTCATTTTAGTGGCTGCATTTAATGAGCTGCATAGGACTAGCACCTCCATTACATCGACAAATGCCAACGGCATATCTAACCCGCTATATATCAAGCACATTTGGTGAAGTGGGTAAGCGCTAGCAAGACTCAAAGGACTGTCTGAGAGGATAGAAAACGTTGACGGGACTCAAAGTGCGGTCGAAGATGATAGACATTGGCAGGTCTCAAAGCACTGTCGGTGAGGATGCTTTTGATCCAAATTTGATGTCTTAGGTTTTATTAAGAGGATATAGGTAAAATGTCACAGGTTGGTTTGCAGGATCATTTTTTGTTTCACTTCGATATGCGGGAATACAGGAAACCGTCATATCCTGTTGTTAGCACTCGCTACAGAACCGAGTGACGATTTCGGTGCAGGAACTATGAACAATTGTGTTCACTAGCTGATTGACGCCGATTCATCACATCGTCGACGCTGCACTATCAGCTGGGAACAAAAAGACATTCAGATAGCGTGCGACGTCACTACCAGCTGCACACTGACTTACTGAATTAGGCCTCGTGTCATGTCATTTATTGATATTGATATTTCATCATATTAGTACTTTACAAGCATTTTAGTGCTTCTGTGAATTTAGGCACGTGATTTCAGTACTCTTTCGTTTAGTGCTCAGATTCATACTTAAATAGGACTTAATGATTTGCATTGCAGAAATGTCAGACTGACCAACGGCAGATGATGTCAAACACAGCTACTGAGGTCTAACAAAGGATCCAGCATTACTCTATGGGATCCAGCGGCGACATAATGCCATTATTTCTGAGCAAAAGTGGACAAAGGAACGTTAGATGAAGGAAAAAGGATGATTTGAGTCAATTCAGAGAAATTTTACAGGTCTTAGATCTTCCACACACCGACCAGATCCATGTTCAACGCATGGACAGGTGGTAATTCCTCGCCTAAGTTGTTGAAAGCAACTTTTCAAGTCTTTGAAGTCAAGCAGGATATTGTAAAGAATGCGAGGAACGTGATGACCGATCACAGGTGTAAAAATATCTTTATAAATCCAGCTCGAACGCTGATACAGCAGCAGCATGATGTTAGTGAGGAAGATGAGGCAGCGCAAAGAACTCGGTGAGGACGCTGCTATTTTCAAAGACTAGATAGTCATGTGAAACTCGTTGAAATAAATTTCAAGATATGCTTCAAATCCTTTAGATCGAGCAGCTCAATCGTCCAATTCCCGCTCCTTACCATCTATTCTTCTAGCCAATGCTCGTTCCGCCTTCCCAAAACTTGACCACTTTCGCACTGTATCGCAATTTAATTCATACATATTCATTGCAACAGAAGGCTTTATGAAGACCTTGATGATGTCTTGCTTGATTTAGCTAATTGGCTAGATTGATTTTGCTAATTAGCTCATTTGGCGTGATGACAACGATAAACGTAAAAGAGGGTGAGTTTGCATCTTGCTTCTTCCTAATCCTATTCAGCCCAAACGAATCTGGATTATAATTCCTGCCTGTAAATTGGTCGCGGTAAGCTTATTGTTAATATATATCCAAGTATCGTTGCTGCTCACAAGAACTTGCTTATCGACCACATCATTATGCAATGCGATCGAACGCTTTCGGTTTAGGTAATTGGTGGTGTGCGGCGATTTCGATAAACTACCGACCAGGGATATAAAAAAACAAGTTAGATCTTGTGAACCTCGTGAAGGAGACTACAAGAGGCGCCGCGACACCTTGACCTTATCATGATTTCGTCTTGCCTCGCTTCCTTTGTGGAAGTCACAGTTGAATCGCCAATATCTACCTTTATAACGTCTTGTCACCTTCCAAAACACAAGGTGGACCGTTTTCATCTTTCAAACTACGACCTTAATGATAGATGCGATATTTATCATAGATATTTGCATTGGTGTATCGATGAAGTTGTGTCCGAAAAATCAATGTGCTGATGGTCAATTCAGACAAGCCCCTTATTCTAAACTTGTGATGCAAAAATAATGGGACACTTATCGTGCAAAGAACTTTGCGAAGTATGAGTATTGGAAAGCGAAAGCTAAATCAGCTATATGCAAACCCAAGGTCAATTGGTCTCGCACATCAACCAGGAGTTCTGCTTTACTATGGAAAACGACAAACTCTGTTATCGGCTCAAGCAGAGATAATTCAATTGAGCAACTTTACAATGGCTTCCATCCATCCATCCAAGAAGCTGCAGGACATATCAATTTAACATTCAGGAGTTACTTTGAACAGGATGATTGAGAGCTTCGAATAGCGTCTGCAGCAAAACATGTGGCAGACACTTGGGATGTGAAATTTGTTGATGAGGTTGAAATAACAACCACTTAGATTTCTAGACGACAACAAGGCCGCTGGGAGTTCCACGTGAATTTACAAATATGCGGCTAATCCACTTGCCCATATTTCAAGTTGATCAGTACTGTATTATCACCTCAAGCCATGGAAGTTTAGGCATGTCATTCCTATCCCATAAACTTCTGTCAATTACCTCAGACCAATATCTCTCCTTCCCGTCCCATTCACACCTCTTGAGTACTTTGTTTTGAATTAGCCTGTGATCGTTGCTTACCAAGCAATTCGGAAATTCTTAATTTGACTCGAAACCTGGATCCTCAACAGCCAGTGCAATAATGCAACTTCCTGATTTTGTGTCGAAAACATTAGATAAAAGCAGAATTGCAAGAGAACAATTTACTTCTACATGATTGTTCGAAGGCCTTCGAGTCAGTTGGATATCATGTTGTTATGCAACGACCCAAATATTTGAAATGTCCTGTCGTTTTCATATCGTGGACAGCATTTTGTCACACTGCTATCAATCTGCACGTATTAAGGACGTAGCAGGTGGGTCTGTCCCGGTAGCGTCAAATGTACTTCAGGGTTCTTTTTTCGGACCTGTCCTTTTTTGTCTTGTAGGAGCAGATCTCCATGAAGCCACCAGCTATCTTTCACTATGAGGTAAGTTGACGAAACTACTTTTGCGGCACCAGTTAAAATGTTAGACTGTGATTTCTGAACATAACAACATGGTTTCTTGGTCTGCCGATATAGGACTGAAACTCAACATCCAAAAGAGCAAAACTATGTTTATTGTAATCATATATATCAACGCATTGGTCGAAAATAAGTCTACTCCATAACTGTTGTACATTCAACTCAAGTGTCATGCATGCTATTAGGATGCAAAAAGGGAAATGAAATCATCAGTGGGCATAAATGAATCTTGGTGAACTCAATTTTCTTATAAATAAAAATGCTACGGACAATGTAGATTAAAAAAACCTTGACAATTATAAAACTGTGCCCACGTAATGGAGAAATACTATAGAAATTGTGCAATGAAAAAAGGAGACAGCATAGATATACAGCGTGATATGATATAAAATGGAACGACAAAACTCGCCAAGGTCTACTATTGCTGACGTTGTCTGCCATTATCTGCTATACTAGCATTATCCTTCTATATTGTTACTGCATAAAAATGCTACAATGTTATGGAATGTCGGTTAACAGAAAACATTCAAAAGTACCCTATGACTCTATTTATTCGCAATGCTCATAATAACTTTGTCTGTGTGTTCAAATAACTGACTGTGTGTTCTTGTATGCTGGCTAACAGCAAATCCAATTTCTGCTTTTTTCTACCGTGTTTCCCACTTCAAATTTCTGCATTTTCAAATGATAATTCGATTTAGCTTATCATCTCACTTATTTGCTCTCATTTTTCTTGCAAGTAACATAGGTATAATATATCTACTTACTTACTCACCTACAAGTAATTACTTTCTGACCCATCAACAGTTTCTTTTCGAAATGAACACTCGAGCTCAGACGAAAGGGACCTAATGTAAAGTGTCTGTCAAAGTATTTAATATGTAAGCACATCTTTGGAAGAAAATTGACAAATCTATGGAAATACATGTTCTCAGCCACATAGTCAGCCCCCTTCTTTAATGGGAGCTGTAAGGCACGCATCATCACTTCCCCCTTCTCTCTCTCACTCACACACACACACGCTGTCAATGTGAAACTGGAGTTAAGCTCTTTCGTAGTCAGAACATTCCGCGCATAGTGAGGGAGGTTCAATGTCCGCGCTAGGCAAAAGAAGGCAATTTGTCGTATTTAAATATTTCTTGGTAAACTGGAATGAGGCTTATTTCCCAAGTTCAATGAAATGTCACAAAGCATTCTTGATATTTCTTTAATGGAATAGTCCCTCAGTCCCAAAAAAATGGAGACATAAAGCTTTGAGACAATTTCGACGATTGTGATATATTGAATGTTACTTACAAAAGTGATTGAAAATATAAATGGAAAATATGAGTTTACAAGTGATCAACCAGAATAAATTATCTCGAGAGATAGGACAAGTTTGACATGGCAATAAATCACTTTCAATCCACTATGAACACATTAAGGGAAACATTAACTATAAATTTCATGCAAATCCACAAAATCATTTGAGAGATATAACAGAAATCTTCAATATTCAAAGCCGTTCCTCTTTTGAGATTTTATTGCAATGCATCCTCCATCGACTTTGAAATGACTTCTATAAGTGTAGAATTTAAATTTCAATAAGTATAAAGAGGAAAAATCGAAAAAATTTCTATTTTGAATGTGCTTTTAATAAATTTTGTAATTTAATTTTTTAGTCATTAGCGATTTTTGAGAGAAAAAGCAGCAACAATTTCAGAGAAATTATATCATGCCAACAATCTCCACACTGTCGACAAAAATTGAGATGAATACTCTCACGCGAGCATTTTCCATCATTTTTTATCCATCTAAGATAGTAGATATAGTACACCTAACAGAGCTTTTGACCTTCAATAGTGACCTTCTTCGCCGAAGCTATTCTTCAATAACTTTATAGTACACAAGGATTCAGCACAAATTAGCTTCATAATATTCACATCACTTCTGCTGACAGCTGTTTGTTTATCTGCCAGTGTCTTTATTTAGGTAAACTATAAAGGTTCATGAATATTTACCTCATCTCAACTTAAAAGAAAGTGTCACCAATGATGCATTCAGAAATCTAAGTTGCGTCTGCTAAATTTTGTCAATCTTATCAATAACAGTGACTAAATTATGAAAGCAACACAAATTCACAAAAATCTTTATCGGTTGACAGTCACATAGCCGAGATACTCAGTTGATAGGCAAATGTTCACCTTATCAAATGTAGTCTTCCTGGTAAGTTCAGAAATTCCATCATAACTAAGAAGGTCATCTAGTAGGCTTCTCTCTCTAGAGAACTCAAACCAAAGACTCTGTGAATATGATGAAAAACGAAACTTTGTATCAAAGCTCCCAAGTAATGGGCAAAAGACCGTTCCAGGACACCATAAAATTCAAAAAAATAGTATCTTTAAAAACGACATAAACTCATGAATTTGAACCCTTTTTCATGTTTTTAAGACCTAAATACATGAATTTAGTCCATTCAAAAAGTACCATTTTTTCAAAAAATGGTATTTTTAAAAACGACATAAATTCATGAATTTGAACCCTTTTTCAGGTTATGAAGACCTAAATTCATAAATTTGGGCGTTTTTAAAAATACCCAATTTTTCAAATTTTTCAAAATCTCAAAATTTGAGAATTACAATTTTTACTCCCAAAATCATGACCGCTCCAGGACACCGAAAATCATAAAAGTTGAGAATTTCAAATTCATGAGTTTAGACGTTTTTCAGGTTTTTAAAATATATCATGTGACTAATAATATTTCTTTAACAGGTAGCGGTTAATGCAAAATGAAAACACATTCTTTTTTCTTTTGAAATATTTTATTCACATATATGTGCAAGTAGTTTAGATTACAAAGTAAATATATGACAACTAGAAAAATGTTACATTCATAAACTGGGAATGGCATTCCCATTTTTCTATTGTTACATAAAATGATTGACAATACACACCACTACGTCAAATAATATGCTAGAAGTCACACAGTATAAGAAAAAATAAAGAATGTTTCATTTATAAGCTGCGAATGCTCATTCCCATTCTCTTATTCCGTCTCACAAAATAAAATGTTAATGCATGCTACTCACATAATATAGCAAAGTCTTACAATATAAGAAAATGCAATCACTGTTTCATTTATAAGCTGCGAATAGCATTCCCATTTTTCTATTCTGTTACATAAAATGATTGTCAATACATACTACTCATTTTGTGTTTGGCGCTCCTGTATATGTTGTGTCTCTAATTGCTGCGTTAGTCCAGTTGTCATATCAGATGTTTGATTGGATTCTTGGGAAGAAAATATCCCTGAGCTAATTTGAAGCAACTGTTCCTCTTTTTCAAATTCAAAATAATCTTCAAAATACTTAAAGTTTTTGAAAACAAAGAATATACTTAAAGTACATGTTTGAAGCTTTGTGTTAGCTTGAGAAAGGCGATATAATTTTATCAAAAACGTTACATACCTTCTTGAGAATTTAATGTTATATTCACTCTCCAACTTTTGAGTAAAGGCTACCATTGACAAATGTTCCATTGATTTTAATTTAGATATCACAAATCCTTGGCAAATAGCAATTGATAAGGAAGAATTATTGTGTACTTTTTCTTGATAAATTAGAGAATGTAGAGTTGTAACACAGTTTTGGATAGTGCATGTCGCCTGTGCACTCACGTCGAGCTGTCGTTGGATTAGTTGTCCTGATGAAAATGAGTTTCTTATTTCAGAAAAAATCTCATTTTTCTTGTCCTCTTTTTCTGGTTTTATCTTCTTTTGAAAATAGAATTCATGATTTACAATAAGAGTTTTGAAAAAATCTTTCTATTACTGGAAGTACTTGATCACAAAATTTGAGGAATTCGCGATGAATAGAAGCACTCATTTCTGACACAGCTTCGATGTTTAGGTCACGGATAAATTGTAAACAGTCACAGTCTCGTAGAACGCTCACAGAATGAATGCACGCAGTAAGAATGAATTGTAATACGTGAAATAATGGCAGCAGCTGTTTCTGAGAGAGAGAATCTTTATGACCTTTGCCCCCAGCGAAGCGACTAAAGTATACCAGCATATGGCGCTATTGTCTGCCACAAGCCGCAGCTGCTATCACTTCAATGTTCAACGTCAAAAGCAAGTCAAGCGAAACAAACTAAGATTAGCGACTTCTTCTGCAAAAACTAATTAAAATGTGCATTAAGATGCATTTCTTCCCAAAAAAGGATATTTTTCGTGGAATGAAGAGTAGTTTTTTATCCTCATAACATGTACGATTGCATCGGTATTGGGCAGTAGAGCTATACTGGTGTATACAAAAAATTCAATTGCTTATCTACGATTCATACTGGCAAACAATTCCTTTGTTCTCTCTCCCTCTTCGTCTCATCCTCTCCCAGAGCTTTTGGTCTGACTGTGTTCTTAGAAATATACGGAAAACAAACAACTGCGTATTTCTATTTAAATCAAAATTCAGCAGATTGTATTCAAAATATTTATTCAAAATATTTCTTTAAAAATGGAAGAAACAAAAGTGGAAGAAACCGCAAGAATATATCCTTCGTTATCATATGAACGTAGTTCTACTTTAATGGACATTGAAAAAATGAATAAAGAAAAACACAAAGATAGAGTACGTTATATGAAAGATAGGGAATCTCAATTATTATTAAGATTAGAGCATTATAAAAAATTAAGAAAGAGATGGACGATGGCTAAGAATGTGACACAAGGCGTTGGAGCATGTTTAACAATAAGTTTAGGTGCTTTAACAATTGTTATATCTTCAGGTGTTTTAGTAATTCCAGTAGTTGCTACAGCTTTAACAGGTACGGGTGTTTTTGCAACTTCACTTGTTACAATGTTAGATAAATCTTTAATAACTAAGAAACGAAAATCATTAAAAACTAAGCATTTACATATTAAAGAAGTCTATGATAAACTACATTACTACTTTCAAAGAGTATGTGATGATAATGTTATTACGTTAGATGAGATTGAAAAATTTGATCAAATAGCTAATGAAGTAAATCAAACCTTTCAATTACAGTCCGAAAAAGTTGATGATAAGAATAAACAGGATGGCAAAATTTCTAGTGATGGCAAAATTTCTAATGAAGAAAATGACAAAATTTTTTAAGAAGAGCTAAAAAATTTAAGCAAAACTTTATTAAACAAAACTTAAAACGAGAAAACTTTAAACGAAAAGATGTCAGACAACAAAGCAATAAAAAAAATTTGTTCAGTAAAATGTTTTTGCTGTATTCCAATGTTACCACAAAATTCAAATATTATATTTTAAAAATGGATAAAATTAGAGCTGATAATTTTAGAAGAATAAAACAATTAGAAGAGTTAATAAAACAAAGAAATATTATGAAAGAAAATCATCTTCAACATAGAATGATAAAAGCTGGTATTCAATCTGATATGTTTGAAAAAATGCAGCAAACCGAGCAAGTAAAAACTGATTTTGAGAAAACTATGAAACCATTTAAAACTCTTGAAAAAGAAAGTACAAATAATGATAAACAAATTGATATAACAGATCCAGCACACAAAACTATATTAGATGACTATGGATTACTAGAATCAAACTTTAATAAGAAATTACCAAAATCTATGCAATTTGAACATTCTATTTCATTTATAGATGGAAAAACAATACCTAGATTTTATCTCGGACAAAAAGAAATATTTCCACAACCTTTTCGAGGTTTAATTTTTTCACCAGATAAATCTCCTTTTAATTTAGATAGAAATTTTGTTGATCTATTAAGAGGAGCAGATTTAAATAATTATGCTGTAGAAGATCTCATAAAATATAAAGCTATGTTAGATAGAGTTGGTGCAGTAAAATCTCTAAGATGTTATAAACAATTAGAAAATTTATTATCAACGAGAGTTAAAGTAGGGAACGGTTTATCTGAAAAACAGAAAACAGAAAAAACTGTATTTTTACCAGATGATCCACAAGAATTACTAAATAGATTAAATATTTTAACATCGGCAATAAAAGAAGGACATAATTCTAGTTTCAATGAAATTCATGCTATATTGAAAAGACTGTTAGAAAAGAAGATTCTAAATGAAGAGGATTATAAAAGTATAACCGGACATCTCTGATGTCTTTAAGGGCTTCGCCCGTAGCTGAAATATGTTGTTTCTAATTTTTATCTGTGATTTTTATCTATGATTTTTATTTATGATTTTTATCTATGATTTTTATCTATGATTTTTATCTATGATTTTTATCTACGATTTTTATCTATAATATTTATTCAAAATTTTAACTAAAAAATGTGTTCAGCAGATTTAGACAAAATTAATAATCATTTAGAAAATTTGACAGAGATTTTGGGTTCATCAAAATTTAGTACGACGTTAAAAATTATAACAACTACTTCATCACACACTTGTAATTTAGAACCCATTCTACATTTGGAACAAAATAAAAATTATCAAATTGCATTGACTAGTTTCTCTACATTTAACACTATTCAAAATGTTATAAAAGATGTGAATGATCAATTTAGATATTCTACTGATAAAGGCAAAACATGGAAAATACAAACTTTTCTTCCTGGTTCTTACGAAGTTGAATCAATATCAAATGAAATTAAGAGAAATTTAGGTATACCATTTAAAGATAAGAAACAATTACATTTCGCAGTTGAACCGGCAGTTAATAAATTTTCTCTTACTTTAGACGAAAATCATTAAGTTGATTTTAATCATGATAGATCATTGTCAAAGCTATTAGGATTTAATAAACAAACCTATAGTCAAGGTTATCATTTAGGTGAGAAGATTCCTAAAATAACTGAAATAAATTCAATTGTTGTACATTCTGACATTATTGAAGGAGGATATATAAATGGTAAATTGTCAAATTTAATATTCAGTTTTCCAGCTTTTACTGTACCCATTGGTTATAGATTAAATGTAATTCCACAAACATTAATATATTTCCCTATTACAAGAAAAACTATTAACAACATTAACATGAGAATCACTGATGAGAAAGGACAAGAAATAAATTTTGGAGGTGAAGAGATTATGATAGATCTTTTGGTTCGAGAGGTATAAACTCCTACGCGAAGCTAGAGAAGTTTAATTTTCTTCTTCTTTAAAAATAAAAATAAAATTAAAAATAAATTTTTTTATTAAAAAATGAGTGAACTACCTCCATTTCATAAAAAAACTCAAATTTAATCATCATCCAAATTTATCTAATAAAGTTTTGTCAGTTATTTGCGGAAGATCAGGATGTGGAAAAACGTATCTATTATTTAAAATTTTAAAGACTCCAAATTTTTTGGATTATAACAATCTTATAATTTATACAACAACAGCAGAACAACCCGTCTATCAATTTTTAAAATATGGATTTGAAAATAATCTTAAAAAAACAGCAATTGTTTCATTATTCAAAGAATATGAAAAATCTGAAGATGAAGAAGAAATAAGTTCGTGGTGTGAAGAAGCAGCAAAAAATAATCAGTTAGTTGAAACCAATAAAAATAAGCATATAAAAATACAATTAATAGATGATAGTGGTAATATGCAAGATCCTAGTAAACTAGATAAAACAATGAAACATTGTGTAATTTTTGATGATTGTGTTCATGATAGAAATCAGTCAGTTCAGAGAAATTATTTCACAAGAGGTAGACATAATAACTGTAGTGTTTTTTATTTAACACAAAGTATGTATTCATTAGACGGAAGTGTTATTAGAAAGAATGCAAATATATTTATACTATTTGAAATTAATGCAAGAAACTTAAGTGATTTGTTAAGAGATTTATGCGTAAGAAATAAAGATGAATTTGAACAATCGTGTAACAATGCTTGGTCAAAAGATTATGGCTTCATTACAATTAATATTGATAAAAAAATTCATGATAGAGTTATCGAAGATTTGTTTACCGAGTGATAAAAGATATACAAATATAGTGTTATAATATTTTTTTAATTTTATATATATCAAATTTGTCTATCTTAGAAATTAGAAAATTAAAAAGGTAAAGTAGTTATTCCATCAGGTAAAATTTTTCTTTTATCATCAAATGGATCTAATGCTAATTTATGTTCTTCTTTTAAATACATTTTATGTTTCTTTGAATTAAGTCTATAATTACATGCTGTTTTTATTTCGTTATTAAATAATGCATTTTTATAATCTTGAAATGTTATTTGATTAGCCACTGATGCCTTTGAAATTCCTTTTAATGTTTTATGTGTTTTAATATTATTAGTTGTATCATAACAGTAACATTTAGATTTTAAAAATATAGCTTCTGTTATGAAATCTTCATTTCCTTCTAATTCATCTTTTATTTTACATAAATCAGAAGGATGAATGATATCTTTTATTTTATTAATTTCTTCATCAAGTGAAGAATTATACGGTATTGTTAATTCTAAGAAAACAGAATCGGTATCTGTAAAGTGTAATTTATAGTTTTTGCCATAAGCAGGTGCTAAATAATCATATATAAATCTATACATAAATAGTTTAGCTAATTCTAATATAGTGAATCCAATAAAATTAAACTTATCATGTTTCACGCTGATTCGACGTAAATGTACAGCACATAGTTCATCACTAAATCTAGTAGTTCTTTTATATGTAGGTTTCCTTGTTAAATTTTGAAACCTATCTTTATCATAAACTATTTCAATATTTTGTCTATTACGCACATTTTCTAAAGTCTTACCATAAAATGCATTATTCATTAATTTGAAGAACACGTTTCCAAAATCATCTTTATTTCTTTTAGCTATTTTACGTTTTTCAATATTGAACTCTATATAATTTTTTAACCACCTAGATTTTCTATACACTAGTTTCCGGTGAATTTTTGTGAGAATCATTCCATGATCTAAATACCAATCTAGCATTCTTCCTTCAACAACATACTTTCCTTTATTGCTTGGTGTTAACATAAGTTTTTTTGTTGGTCTGTATTTTTTAGGAATTAAAGATTTTTGATAATCTGAAAAATCTTCTATATTGGGAATTTTGTTTTCGGGACAGAAAGGAAAATATTTTGTTTTATCTTTTATTTCATCAGGGTATACTAAATCAAATTCATATATATAACCATGATTATAATTTCCATCATATGTTTTTTGATAATCTAGAACGGGCGAAGCCCTAGTAGTCATCTCTGATGTCGTACGAATATTACACCATTCCATCTCACCTGTTGGTAATTCTTGTATCATGCAAGAAGAATAT
This sequence comes from Prostheceraeus crozeri, assembly GCA_907163375.1. NCBI lineage: Eukaryota > Metazoa > Platyhelminthes > Polycladida > Euryleptidae > Prostheceraeus > Prostheceraeus crozeri. Next base: position 11,161 of record CAJQUW010000422.1, on the reverse strand, counting down.
AAGCTATTAAAATCATAATATAACAAATAGTTTTCTCTCATGAATTCATCAATTGCATTTTCACGTTCTACTCCTTCTCGTTTCGTTCGAAAAATTTCTAATATTTTTTCTTTTTCTTCTGGAGATAACGGTTTCATTATTCCATATTCTTGTGGATTTACTTTCTTATTATAACATTTAACATATCTATTACCTAAAACTGATGAAACTCCACCTCTAATTCCAGATTCGAAAAATAATAATTTATCATATGTATTTTCTTTATAATGTTTAAGTTTAACATTTGTATGTTTTAATCCTGCTAACCATGTTAAACCTGGTGTAGAATAACAATAACATGGATCTATTCCGTAATATTCTAAACACATATCACGAAAGTTTTCGAAAAGATCAGCTAGTATTAATACATCTATCTGAAGATATTTCATTGTATAATCATACATTGTTCTACAATTTAACTCTCTCCAATTCTTTTCAGCTTCTGCATAGTCTTCTTTAGATAATTGTGATTGTTTTAATGTTGATTTAAATTTATTTATTGGAGGAAGTTTCTGTTCTTCCATAATTTTATTCACAGAATTAAAATCAGTCTTCGACTGTGAACCACAGGTTTTATCTCCAGTTATATCAGTCTCCGACTGTGAGCCACAGGCTATATACTCATACGGAAATATTCCTTTTAAAGGTTTTAAATTATATTTATTTAATATTTTACATTGTTCAGGTTTCAAAGTTTTTCCCATTACATCTAATGAATAAGGAGTAAAAAATCTAAATGCATCTAAAATTCTAATACAACCTAATTGCATTGAAAAATATTCTTCTTCTGTTTTACATAGTACATTTATTTGTTGTAGTTGTAATTTTTCAGATGAAAATAAATCTTTCATTACTAGATGGAAATCATATTTAGAACCATTATAGAAATATAGAGGAACAAAGTTATATTTAAATTTATTAGCATTAAGATTACAAGAATTATGTGCTGCACCTCTATATAATCCATTTAGATGATCATGATCTTTTACTTTGACGGCAGAGCCGTCGCTTCGCTTGTCAAGATATCTACCTCTGCCATTTTTATAATTTTTTGCAAATTCTTTTCCACAGTAATAACAATTTGTTTCATTAACAAAATTTAATTGTTCTTTTTCTGTTAATGGCATCATTGGTATATTTGTTTCAAGCAATTGTGAAAAATAATTTTGTAATTCTTCTACTTTCTTTGTAAACATTTCTGAACTATCTTCACCATAGTATTGAAAATATTCTGATTTAAATAATTCAGGATAATTTGAATGAATGTACATTCCCCAACATAATGGTTTTTGTTCAAATAAATATTTTTCTTTACTTTGTTCAGCTACACTTTTTTCATAATTAAAAACCGAAGGCTCTAGGGCTTGGCCCGTTCCATTTTCAGAATTATCATTTTCAGAAACGGGCGAAGCCCTGGAACTTTCCGTTCGATTTTGTGTCATATTAACATTATGTGCTTCAAAATCACAATAAATAGTAAAGGGTACTTTATTTTTAAAATACCATTTATTATATTCTAAATAATCATCTTTTGGAAATGTGTTTCTGACTGCTTCATTTTGTTGACAATTCTCCAAATGCCTATTCATTTCTTCTTTAGTTCTAAAACTTGTCATACATTGAAGACAAGGAAAATTTGTATTATCTGAAGTTTTTGTAAATATAGAAACATCTTTACACAATATAAAATGACCCTGATAATATAAAATATTCGCTTGTGCTGGCTGTTTTGTCTGTTCTAGTTTTTCAAATTTATCTTGATATATTTCATGTGTTTCATCAATTTCTTTTGCAAGATTAAATGTATTTCGATGAAAATTTTGATTTAATATTTGTAGCTGATAACTATATTCTTTATCATATTGTTCTTTATATTGTTGTAGACATTTTTTTAAAGATTCATTTATTTTTTGATTGGTTTCATTTTCTTCATTATTTAATTCTTTATTGTCTTCATTTAATTTTTGAATCGTTTCTATCTTATTTTGATATTTATGGCCATATTCTTGTACTAATATTTTTGTTTGTTGTTGACAATCTGTTTTACATTTTTGTAAACTTTCATTTAAATTTTGTAATTTTTGTTGATATTCTAAAGATAAAGATAAATAATCGGAATCATAATCATAATTATAATTACGTCCTTTATAATTATTATGATTAATCATTATTGGTGATAGTGTTTTAACAGTTTGAAATTTTTCAGTACATATTATATTTCCTTGGTAAAAAATATTATGATGCATGTAATTTCCTCTATCATTATATACTATTTCTGATTGACATAAATTTTTATTATTCAAATAAAATTTTTTGAATCTGAGTAAAGTGGAGTAATTTTACCAATAGAAACATAATTCACATTTAATTCAAAAACATTTACTTCTATTAAATTTTTATTCTTTTTATGAAACTTTTTAACCTATTATAATCATATGGAAATTCATGTAAACCATCCGAAAGATCAAATTCCTTTATATATTCTTCTTTATTGTAATGACTTAGTCTTTCTTTGTGATATTCTGCAGGATGTAAATGTGCTATAATACTCCACAGAAAACAATAATCATCTTCATTTTTTATGTTGATTATTTGTGGTGAACTGAAAGGTAAAGGAACATAACTACCACCAGTATTATTTTTATATTTATCAATTACTATTTTCTTAGATAGTATTTTAACAAATCTCCAACCAGATTCACGTAACTGGGCTTCAATTATACAATTTTCTAATTTAAGTATCATCGATTCAAATATGGGTTGTATATCATTTACATTATGAATTTCTTGCGAATTTGTAAAATGTCCTTGTATTATTTCTTCAGGAATTCCATCAGGTCCATTTTTTGTATAAAGTACTTCTACATTCATATAACATTTGAAAGATTTCTTAAATATATTATAAAAGTTTGTTAATACATTATAAAAAGTTTCATCGGTTTCATTATGTTCAACGGGCGAAGCCCTAGAACCTTCGGTTCGCACGGACTGATTAAATAAATATTTTATATCTGTTACCGCTTCATCTGTTTTTTTAATTTCGTTTAATTCATCTATTTCGTTAAATTCATCAGTATCGCTAAATAAATATCTTCCATCTGGTGCGGGCGAAGCCCTAGAACCTTCGGTTTGTATGCACTCATCTTCACTATTAAAAACTTTTTTATATTCCGAATGTGAATAATCATCAAACATTTTTTTAACTTTTATATCAGTAGGCAATGTTTCTAGATAGTTTTTATAACTATTTAATTTTAATATATTTCCTTCATCAACTCGATCTACATTTTGTAAATGCAATTTACTATTTAAATGAGATTGATAACTTCTTTTTGTTTGCAACTTCTTTTTACATAAGTTACAATAAAACTTGGTATTTTCTATTTTTTTATTTTTTAAGGAAAAAATTGTGTTTTAATTTTAGATATAAACATTCTAATATCAAGGACTTGAGTGTTATTTTATATTATTATATATTTCACGTTCTTAAGTTATTTTATTTTCTTTATCATATTAAGTTTAGCATATAATGTTCTACAATATTAAGTTTTATCATATTAAGTTTTATCATATAACGTTTTATCAAAAGATAATTTAAATTTATTTTCACTAACTATTGATTCTTCATCATCATCATCAATTGATTCTTCATCATCATCATAAATTGTTTCTTCAACATCATAAATTACACTTTTTGGTATAGGATACCATTCCCTGATAGGATACCATTCCCTGATAGGAATATCTAATTCTAAATTACATTTCTTATCTGATAATAATATAATAGAGAAAAATATTGGTCTTTGATCTCTTTTAGAAAATTTAATAACACCACTATAATCTGAATCACTTTTAGTTTTTATTAAAGATGATAAAATTTTAAATTGATTAGATGTAAATCCTAATTTAAATTTTGTAGACCCGACACATAGTTGTCTAACAGTATCTTCAACTATACCATCATTATTATTTTCAATTGTAAGAAAATGAAATTTAGATAAATTTTTATAATTACTAATATTTTTATAATCTTTTTTACCATTTACACCTTTTTCAGATGTTTCAGAATCATCATTTATATTATCAGTTTCTTCAATATGATTCAGAGGATTATTATGATCGGGCAAAGCCCTAGAACCTTCGGTTCGTTTATTATGATTATGGTCATTGTTAATAGTATAAGGTGTAGTCCACATATAAATTTTCTCTTGCTAAACCATTTATATAAGATTTTAAGAAATTAATATTTAAGTTGGAATATAATCCTATATAAGTATCATCATCATATCTTTGGGGCATTTCTAATGTTTCTTGTTTATTAAATTCTGTCTCTATAATATACCTGACATAATAATTCTTCATTATGTTTTTTACTCTCTATATGAATGTTATATTGATTTTGTTTATCAACAAATAATCTAATTTTTTCTTTCGAAAAAGATTTTAATTTTTTAACTAATTCTTTAATATTGATATAATTAATAATTTTAGTTTCTATCCAATCAGTATTACTAATCGGCAAAACTGCTCTAATAAAACCATAAACATTATTATGACCAATAATAACCATATTTTCTTTATTTAATTCAACATAAGCTACATCATTATATTTGCTTACAATCTCCATAAATTTTATAAACGGGTCTCCTGGAAATAAACAATAGTTAGTTTCTATAGAAGGTTAACCTTTAGTCTGTTCTCTAAATATTTCGGCTTGTAATTGAAATAAAATATTAACATCTATACATGGATTATTATTATTGTTATCAAAACATTTATTTTCAAATCCCGTTGATCTCGTCGAATAAGAAGAACAGGATGATGCGGACGAATATAATTTTTTTAAATTTGGATTTTCCATTTTTTTATTTTTATTAGAAAAAATTTTATTTTTTTATTGTTAAAAAATGATGTTACCAAATGTTGGTGGAGGTGCATATATCCCGAATAATCGTGAATTAGAAATCGAGATAGAAAATTATATCATGAAAACTGGAGACGTTTTATCTGGTCCATTGCATCTTTCTATTCTTCCGCAACAAAATACAGAGTTGACAAATAAACAATATGTTGATACACAAATCAATGACTTAAAAGAAAAATATATAAACGATGTTTTGGTTCCACTGATGAATGAATTAAAGTTGCTTAAACTTAATGACAAATCATTAAACGAAAAATTATTAAAACTTGATAAAAAGGATAGAGAGCTAGAAGCAGATATAGCAAAACTTTTTAAAAAGATGTCTGAACAATCAAAAATTTTAATATTACTTTCTATAAAGTTAAAATCTGCAGTCATTAAAAATAAACATCAGATACAACTATTGAAAAAACAATTAGAAGATGAAATAGAAAAACTACCTGAAAGAATTAAAAAAATTTAAAGCAGTTACAAACTACATTCCAAAAAAGTGTTGATGAATTGAGTTCTAAAATTACTCAACAAATGAAAAAGATGAATAGAATAATAAATGAAGTAAACTCACTTAATGAAAAAGTTGATAAAATGAAAACTCTTAAAATCAATTTAGAAAATGAATTAAAGAAAAATTTACAAGAAAACTCTAAAGAAAATAAAGAACAGTTAGATTCTGTTAAAAGACAATTAGATGTTCTTAAAATTAAGTTAAATGCACTTAAAACGGCATTGAAGATGAATCAGGAGAAAATGCAAGTTAATAGAAAAGAAATTAAAGTACATCACACGCTGCTTGACGCAATAGATAAAGTGCAACAGTCAATTAATAAAGTTATCTCGAAGTTGTTGTCCATTCACAAACGTAAATCTTAACACGTAGATATTTTTCCCAAAAGTCAAATTTAATCCTAAAAAATGCCTATAATTTATAAACACAATCTTAAACATTTTGCTTCAAATCAAAAAATTGCTCATGAACCATCTATGAAATCTGTTTACCATTATGACAGTGTAGAAACAATCGGAACACAAAAGTTCCTAGGCACCGCAGGTGCCGTTCAAAAAGAAGGGGATAGTGTAAACAGCGGAGCCGGTATATTTTCTGGTATTGGAAGTATCGTTAACTTAATTAAAAATAATAAAGATTTGATTACATCTGCTGCAAAAGGAGCAGCTGCTATAGGTAGTACAGCTAGTGCAATATCAAATGCTGTTAAGTCTCAAAACGAATTAAAACAACTAGAAGCTATTCGTAAACTTAGGAATGATTCTGAAGAACTAAAAAATTTAAAAAAACTTTCAGAGGAAACAAAAAACAAAATTGCTAACATAGCTGTAGGGGGTGAAACCTTGAGGAGCGGAGCTCCGTCTGATAGTAAACATAAGAAATCAGGCGTAGCCATAAAACGTTCAATTGAAGAAATAAGAGGCAATGGTCTAGCAAAATTCTAAAATATATTTTTTAGTAAAATTTTTTAGTAAAATTTTTTTAGTAAAATTTTTTAGTAAAATTTTTTTAGTAAAATTTTTTTAGTAAAATTTTTTTAGCAAAAATTATTTTAGTAAAATTATTTTAGTAAAATTTTTTAGTAAAATTTTTTCTGTGTGTGAGAAAAAACAAAAAGTCAAATTATTTTTTATAAAAATGTCTTCGCTTATCGAAAATAAATTTAGATTAGACGAACCTCCGTTCGTCAGTAATAATCAAAAAAACAATGACTATATAAGAATTGCTATGAATCCCGGATCTTCCAGTAGAGTAAATACTGGAGGTGATTTAATTTTTGAAGTTGATAATCAACAAAGTTATTTATATCTACCTGATTCCTTTTTACACTGTGAATATTCTTTATATAGTGATGCCAATTTTACAACACCATTACCAGATACCGATAATATTGCATTAGAGAATAATTTCTTTCCAAAATTATTTACACAAATGCGTTTAGATGTTGCAACTCAAAATATAGAAACAATAAGTGATTCTCCAGGTGTAATTGATACAATGCTTAGATTTGTAACAATTGGTGAAAATAATAATAAGTATGAAATCGAAGGTTGGTTTCCTGATACTAATGATGGTATAATTGTTGATGATTTAACTCACGCTGGAACAGATGCAGCAGGAATTGCGAAAGATGTAGAAAATATTGCAAAACATTTAAATAAAACAAATAATGATGCATATAAAGAAAGACGTGAATTTAACAAGAAAAGTAAGCAAACAGTAAATTGGTCATTGTCTCCATTATTCGGATATTTAGATTATGATAAAATATCATATCAATTAAAATTTAAATTAATAATTCATCGTACAGCAAATAATGAATTAATCTTTTTTGGTAAGACTGGAAAAAAAGCATATTTAAAAATTGATAGACTTGAATGGTGGATTAAGCATATTACTCCTAGTTTAGAGATTGAAACAGCTATTGCAAAAAGATTAAATACTAACAAACCAATTCAAGTAAATTTTCTAAAGCGTACTGCTAGTTCAGTAACTTTTTCCGAACAAAGATTTAACTGGCATTTTACTAGAACTGCGAATACTCCAAGATATTTATTACTAACTTTTCAAAGAAATATTTCTCCAAGTTTTGATGAGAACAATAATCTCTTCCATATTAATACAATTCGAAGTTTACAAGTTTCATTAAATCAAACCCGATATCCAATTGATCCATTAAGATTCAATGATACCAATAATCAATTTATGGAAGGATATGATTCTTATCGAAATCTTTGTATAGAATTTGGAGTTGAACCACAATTAACTCCTGGAGATTGGAGACATTTCTATCCTGTTTTCTGTTTCGATTTAAGTGCACAATCTGAAGATATTATCAAGACTGGTTGTGATGTAACAATTAATATTGAAAAGAAAGATTCCACAACTTCATTGATGGCTTATGGTTTATTGCTAGAAGATGTAAAATATTCTATTGAAATTCTTAATGGAAAGATGGCTAGGATCGGTTAGTAACCTTAGGACCTCTGGTCCGATAGGCTAAAGTCAGAGGAGCTTCGCTCCGATTAATTAATTTTTTTTCATAACTTAAAATTTTGATAACTAGAATAGATTAAAAAATTTTGATAACTTCAAATTTTTTCATAACTAGAATAGATTAAAAATTCTTAACTTAAAAATTTTTCGTAACTAGAATAGATTAAAAATTTTGGTAACTTAAAATTTTTGGTAACTAGAATAGATTAAAAATTTTGATAACTTAAAATTTTTTTTATAAAAATGTCGCAAGCGAAAAGTAATAATAATAAAACTGTTGAATTAAAATTACGTAATATTGTTGACAAAAATACCCCTAAAACTATTACGATTAACAAAAAAAGGTATTACATAAGTAAACCAATGATAGAGAATATTCAATTACAAGAAGAAAAGAATGGCGGGATTCTCCCATTAATTCCCCTAATAAGAGGTGGCATAGCAGCTGCAGGAAGTGTTGCAGGTGGGACAGCTGGTATTGTCCAAGCAGTAAATAAAAATAAATCAGAGAAAGCAGCATTAGAAGAACAAAAACGTCATAATAGAGTTAGAGAAAGTTGCTAGAGGGCATGGAGTAGTACATAATTTTATTAGTAAATTAAATTTAGTTGATGAAGGAAAACGAGTTCTTAAAAATATTCTCCGCAATGTTGATGATTTAATTGAAATTAAAGAAATAAAAGATGGTTCTGGAATATATCTAAGTCCTAGTATGATTCGGTAATAACCTCAGGACCTTTGGTCCATAAGGTAAAACATTTATTTTATTTTATCTTTTAAATTTTTTTTATCTTTTAAAATGAATTCTACAAATTCCGAAAATTTAATTAAATTAAAAATTTCTAATTTAGATTTATTAAATTATCTATTAAACAAAAATAAAAACTCAAATTGTCAGCATATTGGGAGGTGACATACAAAAAACATTAGAAAACTTTCCTGGATTTATTTGGAGTAAATATTCGAAAGAAAAACATCTTCCTGGTCATTCATATACCGGTCCAGGAACTCGATTAGATATAAGACTAGATGAGAATAATAATCGAAACCAGGTGAAGAACCGATAAATAGAGTAGATGCCGCAGCTTACAGGCATGATTTAGCTTATCGAAATCATGATCTAGTTCTCGTCATGCAGTGATAAGAAGATGATTCAAGAATTAGATAGTATTCAGAATCCTACATTTAGAGAAAAAATTGAAAGAATGTTTGTTAAGAAAGCTTTACAAGCTAAAATATTATTCGGTCAGGGGATAGATGAACTGACAGCAAAGCTGTCTGAGAGCAACGCTCGAACCTACGCGTCTGAAATTCATAAAGAATACAGAAGGCCTAAATATTTATTGAAAGTAAAAGTATTTAATAAAGATGATATTTGGAGTGCTGATCTTATTCATATGCCGAATGAAAGGGACTACAAATACGCATTGACCGTTATAGATTTATATACACGATATGCTTGGGTAAAGCCTTTAAAAAATAAAAGTGGTCTATCAGTTAAATATGCGTTTGAAGAAATCTTTAAAGAAAGTAATAGAAAGCCAAGGAAATTGTTTGTTGATAAAGGGTCGGAATTTTATAACAGAAACGTTCAGCCACTATTTGAAACTGTTTATTCAACTGAAAACGCAGGAAAAGCTGTAGTGATAGAAAGATTCAATCGGACGTTAAAAAATAAATTATTCAAGAAATTTACTGAGCAAAGAAATCAGAAATGGTTGAAGATATTACCAGGAATTGTAGACGAGTACAATAATAAAGTTCATTCTGGTATTGAAGAAACTCCAAAGAATGCTTCTGACGACCCTGATTTAATACGAAAGAAAATATTCGAGACTAATTATTTGAATGAGAGTAATCCGAATTTGCAGAAACGTAAGCAGAAATTTAAAATTGGAGATAGAGTTAGAATATTTAAATATAAGAATAAATTTGAAAAAGGCTTCGTTGGCTATTGGACTAAAGAAATATTTGAAGTTTGTAAAATAAATCAAACTTATCCGATTACTTACGAAATCAAAGATTTAGATGATGAAGATATCAGAGGCCGATTTTATCAAAATGAATTACAACGAACTGATTTTTAATTATCATTATTATCATTATTATTGGAACTAACGTTTCGGGAATGAAATTCCCTTGTTAGGCGTAGCCATAGAACCTACGGCTCGTTCAATTCTAACACAATATCAAGAAATGGTACTCTTTTTGTAATTTAAATAAAACATAAAGACATAATTGACCACAGTAAGTAGTTCCGGTTTTTGACTTTGAAATGTATTATAAGTTCCATTTTCAAGTAATTTTTTAACTTGTTTGTAGGTGGAAGACCGTATGAGTCAAAATAGTAATTATCTCCATTTTTATTAGTCATACCTGCAGACCAATGTACACCTTTTTCATCTGACGTATGAAGATTTGTTATGAAATTTACAGTTTGAACTTTGTTCCGGGAACTGAAGGTTCCTGTTGGCTTATTTTTTAGGAATTGTAATTCGTCTCTCATTAGAACATGAAAATTCTTTATTCCTAATTGATTTGCAATTTTCTTTAGATCAAAATTTGTAGTTGTTTGCGTTCCATATAATTTTAAAAAATTAATTTATGTTGTTCATTTTATAATAAAAAAATTTCTTAAGGGACCCCTAGAAGTCAGAAGGGACCCCTAGAAGTTAGAAGGGAGGGGGTAGTAGAACTACGTTCATATGATATTGAAGGATATATTCTTGCGGTTTCTTCCACTTTTGTTTCTTCCACTTTTAAAGAAATATTATTAGACACATGATATATTTTAAAAACCTGAAAGAAGGATAAAATTCATGAATTTGAAATTCTCAACTTTTATGATTTTCGGTGTCCTGGAACGGTCATGATTTTCAAAGTAAAATGTCACAATCACAAATTTGAGATTCTTAACTTTTGTGATTTTTTCGGTGTCCTGGAACGGTCATGATTTTGGGAGTAAAAATTGTAATTCTCAATTTTTGAGATTTTGAAAAATTTGAAAAATTGGGTATTTTTAAAAACGCCCAAATTTATGAATTTAGGTCTTTATAACCTGAAAAAGGGTTCAAATTCATGAATTTATGTCGTTTTTCAAAATACCATTTTTTGAAAAAATGGTACTTTTTGAATGGACTAAATTCATGTATTTAGGTCTTAAAAACCTGAAAAAGGGTTCAAATTCAATAGAATTT